>QKMV01002413.1:0-13374 GCA_003287335.1 Lednia tumana
AAAATATAAAGTTAGTAAAAAGGTCCGAGGTTCAAATCCTCGAGTAAGCAGGAGTATTTTGGAAGTGATTTTAATATTCTTAAAGTATTTCTTTTGTTTATTATACTTCATTGGTTCATTTCTCAACCATTTTATAACGTTTTAGTCTCAACGTCGAATTGAGTAAACTTTGATATTAAGGTCTTACTACTGGAAAAGTAATTGCGAATAGGTATGGTATAGGTTATGCGACGTACCCTTCTGGTGGAACCGTTTGCCGCAGTAGGTGCAGAGGTGCAGCTTGTTGCCCGAGTGGGTCTTCTTGTGCGAGATGAGCGTGGAGACGCGGTTGAACGTACTATGACAGATGTCGCACACGTACGGACGCACGTTGCTGTGGATCGCGCCGTGCTGGATCAGCGTGCTCATCTGCAACGACATGTGCGCAGGCGTCGAAAACATCCCTTCAAGCTTCCAACTGATGGCAGGTACCGCTCCCCAAGACAAGACCAGCCAGGCTCGACTTTATCAAACATGAAACACCTACAGTATTTCCAGGATAAGATAAGCCATCCAAACTGGCCACCCTGGCCAGGTTCGTCAACCTCCCCAAAAAGAGCTAAGCTCACTTCTTGAGTGGGATGTTTTGATTACGAATACCGATGTTCTTCTTTGCGCATCTTCATCGAATCACAAATAGTTAACAACAATTAACTTTGGAGAGAGTAACAAACCAAACAAACAATGAAAAACTGAGCGGGTTGTATGACGCCACGCCAAAAATCCAAGAATCTCCAAAACTAGCTATTCATGTCCTTTTTTTTGTATGTTTGTGAACCATACACGCGATGTATCGACATAGTCGCCATGACGGATGACCTATCATATGCTGGAAATATCTACTATACCTACCCAAAAGCTATCTGCCACGTTGGATACATTTCCATCCATAACAGCAAACAGAAGCAGGTCCTGATTTAAGGTATGCCCTTATTAGGTAAGTGCTTGTGGGTCTTAGGGAGCCCTTATCAAAAATAGCATTTAGCAGTGAAACTGAAGAGTGAAACGTGAAACAAATTTGCAACGATTGTAGCAACAGCATGCTCTAACTCACCCTCTAGAAACTGCCTATACATACCAACCGAGTTATCCGGGGGATATGTTTTGTACACCGCGCGCGGATGGCAAGGGGGTTTCCTGGGACCACGGCTAGCACATACAAGTTGATCAAAGAGGCAAAATTGGTGAAGAGCTTGTCATGGACAAACTAGTTACAGACTGGTGCCTGTGTTTAGTATTACTGTATGTTGTGGCTATAAGACGTGTTACATATTCTCAAGTACGTTGGCCAGTCTTCCGATTGCGGTTTTCGCTAGCTCTAGGTTGGTTCTAGGTATAGGTGAGTGCCGAGAAGGTGGGTGAGTATCCTAAGGGAGGTTCTCCTAGTTCTAGACGTGACGTAAGTGCCGACTTGTTCGGCGTGCAGACCTGTCGGAATGCCTTTCCGCACGTCTCGCACGCAAAGTTGCGCTCGTCGGTGTGCGTGGGCAGGTGACGCATCAGCGTGTACTGGTGCTTGAACGTGCGTCGACAAATGCCGCACTCGTACACCTTGGTCTTGCGTCCATCGATCATCTCGTAGCGCATGAAGTGGCAAATGCTGTCGAAATCTTCGGCGGGCACATCAGAAGTAAGACACAGCTGGCTGGGCACCAACTCCTGAGGGAACCATTGAAAGATGTATAGCTTCACTAATCGGATTTTTCCAGATTTTTGTTCCGGGCGCAATGGTTTGGGGGCTTACCAAATTGATCTTGTCCGCGCACTTGACCACTCGGAATGGCTGAGGAGCATCGGACAGACTGTTATTTAGCTTGGTCTTTCTGTTATCGGGTGTGACCACGATTTTGCCTTTCCCCGTTGACGTCTAAAAAAGATCATGCGAATTTTTCGGATTCTCTTGCAGGCATGTCAACACTGATAAGTAGAAATATTTTGAATAATAGAGAGAAAAATTACCGAAGGGCGGCTGTCTTCCATGCCCAGAACCATCCGCTTGCCTTTTTTATTATGAGTTACCTTAATCTCGACTACCGCGAACTGAGTCTGAAAATTGGGAATCAAATAATACTGGTGACCAGATTGTACCAAACAAAATCACATCAAATCAAATCAAATCTCCAGACATTCCAGGTATTTTATGTAAGTTCTACTAGAAGCAGGCAAACTCCTGTCATTGTGGTACTACAGTAAGCAGGTCCATAAATACTTAGAAACTGACCTTAACTTCTTCTGTCAACCCGATGGCGGGGACTTCCTCATCGATGGCCCGCAGGACATTCCTGACTTTGTCCGGAGCTGTCTGCACGACCTTCTCTTTCTTAGCGTATTCACGCAGCTGTTCCGTGTTCACCTTATTGCTAACCCCAAAGGTCAGCTTGCGAGCCATGCTGGCTTTACGGTGATCCCGACTTTGTTGCCGTGGGACAGGCAATCGTAAAGGCTCCTTCACGGATTCGGCAGCCACTTGCCTTTTTTCCATAGCGCGGTCCAACTCCAAGAAGTCGTCACTTTTTGGCGACGGCAGTATCTGACTCATCCACATGTCAACATTGTCGTCCGGCATCGGTCGGATGGATTGGATAAAGGCGCTCGTGTTTGGTGTGATTGCCGTACCATCCGTCTGATCCATCCCCGAAGCAGGTGACTTGTTTGAGACTCTCTCCGGAGTCAGCTCTACAATCGGCGATTTAAGCACCCTTACGTAATCATCGTGATCAGAATACATTTTAGGAATGCACCAATTGTTTATTTGGCCACAGCTTTCTTCCAGCGGAGTATGGGTTGGTGTTTTGCAGCTACTAAATCAAAGAGGGACAAAATAAAATAATAATTTACCACACTTACAGTTGCAAACGAACTAAAGACTGGTAGCACAAGTTACTCCTGTAAAATAATGTGCAACCCCCAGTAGAAGAATGGAAGTGTTAACTATTTCCCTCTATTCGATGAAAATTGCATCAGAGTAGATGGCATATTTCTCAAAGGTAGTGCAAAATCTCAACAAAATCTAGTAATTTTTTCTAATGCTCCAACGAAATTTCCTGCAGCTATGAAATAAACTGAAACTGTTGGATCAAGTTCAGCCGACTTTTATGACGGTTAAGTCTTTAAAAAATGTTTAAGAGATTAGAACGCCCTCATTGAAGACCGACCCAAAGACTGCTTTTGTGTCGAGGGTTCAAAGTTTGCTTTGATTTATACTTCTTCAAAAATTCTGGCCCGCAGAGAATTTTGAATTTCATTGCATGTTTTGTCCCTCGGGACAAAAAGGCTACTCATCTCTGCTCTAATACCCGCATTTTTCTTGTAACATGGATCACACCACTTATCAGAAGTTGTTTTTTTAAACAAAAATCAAAGGAATTAGAAAAAAGTGCAAGCTAAAACAAAATGCATATGTAGATATATTCTGAAGATTGTTGACCTTCCCTGGAAAAGATGAGGTCAGAAACTGCTCCTTGCAGCAAGGGATCATTCCAACAGTGTAAGCCCATTAGCAGAAATGAAGTACACATACTTTGTTTTCAGCACAATATTAAAAGTAATTTATACGTACTCGAAGTCCTGAAAGTTGAGAGGGATAAAGTTTTCCATGATGATCGAGTTTCCACAATTCAGTCCCAGCCAGGAAAGATTCAGGCAAGATGTTCTTGGTATTGAATTGATATATTAAAGAATATCCGCACTTAATTTGTAACCTTAGCAGATAGCAGACAGATTAATTACACTTTATATTTTGTAATTATTAATTACTTGCAAACAAAGTATTGGAAACAAGTGAATATTGTAAACTGATCAGATCTAAAGCAGCTCCACTATCAAGATGGCAGACAAATCCTCTCAATTTTCCAATCCCATTGTTGAAAGTCCTCTCCTTGTCTTTATTGAACAAGCAAATTCATTGGTCTATTTCATCAGGTGTCAAATCAACTCTTTCTCAACAATGGTATTGAAAATTAAAAGCCATGTAACTTTGATGTAACTCATGTCTAAAATGAATAACAAATACAGATATGTTTTATACCACTGATTGGTGTGTTTTATTCCAGATAAGAGCATATATGAATTATTATATAGGCGAGCGAAAATTCAGTGCCTCAACGGCTGAAAACGTAAGTGGATAATAGTCATCTGACAAGGTTGTTACGAAAATCCAGTTGTTAAATTGCTCACGCATCAGGAACAATTAATTTGAGCGAATCTTTCTCTTTGAACGCCTTACAGCTTACATTTTGAAAGTTTGATACTTCAGCCCTACATAGCGAAAGTTTTCATTATTGGCTCCGAGAATCGGCGAAAACTTCACAGTGTCTCGTGATTGCACCTGTATCTTGTTTACGCTCTCCATTTTACCTATAAATGGACAGGGAAGGTCATAGTTACATATACCATTCAAGTAACGAATTCCATTCAGTTCCACCACGGTTATCTCGCTACTTTCTGATTCAATGTCTTTTTTATTTGATTTGTTATCATTGATCACTTCTACAAGAAATTTGAGTGATTCCTTCCGATTATCCGCAGAATAGTCATCTCCTAACTGACCAACACCTCTGGAAATTTCATCCTGATTCGAACCTGCAGAACAACCATCGTCTTCCACCCGATCAACCACTTTGGAAATTTCCTCCTGATGACTCAAATCTGAAAAATTATTTTCTGCCTCACAATTAAATTGAGTCATTTCTTCCTGATGGTTTAAAGCAACACTGTTTATACCATCAACCAACACATCTACAACAATTTCTTGCTTCAATTCAGTACTCTCCTCGAATTTCCTCTTTATTTTCTTAGCCTCCTTTTCTTTCTTGGTAATGGGCATATTATTTGCTACCTCACCTTGGGGCACTGCTTGGGGCACTGCCTTCTGGTGGTTCAAATCTGCATTATCGTCTTCAGGTTTTCTCTCAAACATTACGTCTTTCTTAAATTCAATACTCTCGTCGAGGTTTCTTTTCCTTTTCTTATGCTTCTTTTCTTTCTTTGGCTCTGAGACATCATTTTTTCCATCACCAACAATTTTTGGCATTTCCTCCTGATGAAGCAAATCTGCAGAATTATAATTTTCTACCCCACCTACAATTTTGGGCATTTCATCGTTATTTAAATCAGCACTGTTTGGCTTATCATCAACACTGGTTGTTGCCATTTTTTTATTTCTTTTTACAGGCATGACATCTGTAATTATTCCTTCATTTAGTTCAATATTCTGCTCAGGGTTTCTCTTCCTTCTCTTATGTTTTTTTTCTTTCTTGCTTTCGGCAGTATCTGAATGTTCATTCTCAATTATGTTTATTTCTAAATTGTTTTGAACACATTCTTCTAGAATTTTTACGGATTTTCGTTTCCTTTTCTTTTCCTTCTTTGTAACTTCACAAACAACCTCTTCATTTACAACAATATTTTTCTCCACTATTCCTTGTTGAGGTTTTTCTGGAGAGTTGTTTGATTTACATTTTCTCTCTTTCCTCTTCTTGGTCCCAGCTTCACCAACAACCCCTGTGTTCTTCACTTCCAAATTATCCATTACATGATCCAGTAACTCCCTCGTCTTTTTTGATGTTTTGTTCTCTTCAGCTTCTGGCAGCTGAATGTCACTGGCCTGGGCCTTTTCAACACTGTTACATTTTTTGCCTGATACATTTAATTTAAAATCTGCTTCAGTTTTATCATCACCATCTTCTTCAACAGCAACCTTCTTGTGCTTCCGTTTTCTCTCCTTCTTAATTTCTACAATCTCTTCGTTTAAATTAACGTTCTTTACTTCAACTGCTTCGTGCTCACAATCTTCGGATAACTTTTTGACTTTTTGTTTTTTCTCTTTCTTTGTCTTGACATCATAAACCTCAGAAATTATGAGGTCTGTTACTTCACCTTGAACAGTTTCCATCTCACAATTTTCTGAAGCCTTTCTGGCCGTTTGTTTTTCCTCTTTCTTGATCTCGGCATTTGTGTCTACCCTTTCCCATCCAAATGTTTCCTGCTCTTTTAGTGCCTTCTTAGCTTTTCGTTTTTGTTTTTCCTCTTTCTTGGTTCTAGCATCAACCTCTGTATTTTTCGTGTCCCTCACTTCCCATCCGAGCATCACCTGCTCGCAATCTTCTCCCTTCTTGACCTTTCGTTTTCGTTTCTTCTCTTTCTTGGATTCGGCATACATCTCTGAATTTGTCAAGCCCTTCATTGTTCCCTGTTCACAATTTTCTAAATCCCTTTTGACCTTATGTCTTTTCTCTTTCTTGTTTTCAAAATGAACCTCAGTGTCCGTATCTTTAACTTCCCATCCGACTAGTGCCTGCTCACAATCTTTTGATTGCTTCTTCAACTTTTTCTTCTCCTTTTTAATTTCAGTTAGTTCAATGTCATTAGTTTCAATGTTGATTTCGGTTTGATTCTTTTCATTTTCCTTAGCCATCTCCTCTGATGCACTTGAATCTCCGTGCTTCAACTCAAACCGACTGTCAGCCATTTTTTTTCTAAAGTAGTCCAACATGCATCCTCCGCCAACCGTAGCCACGTCACTTTGGAAAGCAGCTTCTTGTTCGTTGACTTTCTTCGATGCTGGCTTGCCAAGGATGTTAGCGAGGTCCTTCTCGCTGTACAGGGTCAAGTCTTTGCCGCGGGTGAACTTTCTGTAGCTGCAATAAATTATTGTCTCATCAGATAATAGCAATTGGCTAAAATGAGTTGTGATTCATGAAGAAATAATTTACTGTCAAAAGATATTGTTCTAGGTATGCCGTACTCACTGCACTCGAGACCGAGACTTCTGCGATTTCTCCTCAAGTGAAGCAACCTCCCCTGAAATGCCCTCGCCTTCACGTGCTTCTAGCGGCGGGGTTTCAGAGCCCAGCTGTTGTAGAAGTTGGGCAAAGTCTAACTGCTGAAGGAGTTCATCCTCAGCCCGATCTTTGAAGCCAACACCTTGAAAAAGCACAATTAATATCCGAAAGTTCTAGCTTAGTACCTACAGTTAATACTCGAAAGTTCTAACTTCGACGAGGGTTCTCAACACCACCTACCTCTGTTGTCGCTTCGCACTGCCACTTTAATGTGCTCAGTGCTGCCTTGCGCATTCGCTCCGAGACCGCTGCCCTGACTCCAGCCCATCTTTTCCATGAGCCGCAAGCCAAACTTGCTGGTATCTACAACACAAAACGAAAGTTAAATAGTGAAACAGCAGTGAATAGCATGGTCATGGATACGACCTAGAAATATGACTTAAAATCAGAATCTTAAGGTACCTCGTACTATTGAATTGTGGTACAATGGTGGTACATACCAGCAGTCCAATGTGTGTTGCGAGGATTCAGGACCCAACTGGCCTTCCTGCGGGGTTCTGCTAGCATCGACATGAGAAAAGGAAGACACCTCTCGTGTAATAATATGATAGATTAAATCCGTCTAGCATAAAATTTCACAATCTGGCTGCTCTAGCTACAAGGGTTAAGTAAAGAACCAAGAAAGTGAGGTTATAATTGTGTTTTATTAACTAATAGAACATATAACCGTTCAAAATAATTGCTATTAATAACTTTTAAACTTAAAGTTGGCTTTATTGTGAATACTCTCTACTACTCGCGCCCGTATTTCTTCGACGAGTCCGTTAATTGAGATTTTTAGCGTGAACAAAGGCACACGCACACTAGTTACATCAAAAGATAAATGGCCTTCGAAAGACAAAATGCGCTAAATTCAAATAGTTAAACTAATACAAACCCACACATACTAATGAAATATGCATTGAAAGGAAGCAATATTAATGGTTGATGAGAAGACAAGGTATTTTATGTGTTTAAATTTTATTGTGCACAGATCTTGCCGATACTGTGGCGGATCACAAATGTAATTATTGAATAACATAGGCACAAGCTAAGCAATAGCAAAACTTTGTCCAAATTCCGAGTGCTACAATTTTAGTCGTTGAAAAAGCCAAACGGTCAGTCATGCTGCCGTAGCTAATTTCGACAAAAACAAAGACTCATCGTTTATTAAAATTGATAAATAAATTAAAAATATCACATTTTCATATTGGTGGATTAGAGAAGTAGAGTGGTAATCAACGAATCAACTCAATGGGGCAAGCCGATAACTATCTATGAACATATTCAATGGTACCGCTGGTTAAATTGTAACGGCTCGTACGCCAGCTATTTGTAGAACTTGACCTCAGTCTCGACAACGTCTTTCAGCAGATCGTCGACCTCTGCCAGATCTTGCCCGGGAACAAAGTCCCCGACAAACTTGTCCACTTCAGCAACGCACTCAAGCTCCATGTTTCGCAGAAGGGTGAGAATGCTGTCACGAGATGGCCCTTCCACCGCCTCCGAATGGAGTCGATACAGCGCGTGTCTTCGGTCCACCTTGGTAGCAAAGCGTGGAATAGTCTGCAGAAAAGCACATACTTTAGATGGATTCTGACTCACGAATATCTTGCCGCTTTGCGTCACGTTGCGGCAAAATATTCGCCGCGTTGGTTCCAACTTGGGATCAGACTTTTTTTGCGCTGCGACTAAAACCCCGCCAGGCGGTACTTTTTAAACTATATAAACAGCTGAAGCTGCAGCAGCTGCAGCAGGCTGGCAACTTGTCATCAAAGAGCTTGAATTGTCACTTGACAGAATAGTAATAATAATTTCAATTAAGCCAGTCTATAAAGCCATTTTTTGTTTCTTAAGTACATATTACAGAAATGTCAATTAAAATAATTTTTTGCTTGACAGTGACAAACAAAATAGTGGTTATCACCATGTGATAACATATTTTATTCAAATCGTTCAAATCAAAAAACAATATTTCATTAAGCCATATTTCAGGCTCGAAATTTCCATCCTCACCTTAGACCATTTAAAAAGTAAAGTATATCTCAATTCAATGCGAACTGTCAAAAAGGAAGTAGAACTATACTAAACCTAGTGTTGAAATAGTGAAACAAGGTGACTTCCAGCGAAATCGCTTTCCGAATTCACTCGAAAGTAGAGACTGGGTCTACTAATTCCGCAACTGTCCTGCGGAATGAGGCGAAGAGAATCCTGGACTGCGATTGGTCAAGCCAAGGTCATTAGCTAATTCCGCGTCCCGCGACAGAAAATACTCGCGAGTCGGAACCCACCTTTAGATGGATTTGTTTTATTACCTAAATTTTTGTTTGGCTAGAAGAGAGTTTCGGCTGGTCGATTATCTCATGCTTAGGATCAGGGTGGTAAGGAGGACGTGCATTGAACATTATGGAAACATTCTGGCATCACACTGACTTGAGCATTGAGAAAAGCAGAGTTAGCTTGGAGACATTGACGCAGGAAGTGGGAATCAAACATGAGCCGCTCAAATGCCTACAGCCTTTCCCGGCAACTAACGTTAGACAGCCAAATAAGTTACATAACCACGTGCTATGGCTTTCTACAAGCACACGTACACATATGAAATCATTAATTGGCTGCTGTACTTAGAAATAAAACTAATAGCCTCTCATTTCAATTTTTTGAAGGGAGAAAGATTGATCTGCTATCCCTTTTGTAAGCCAATTTCATGCCAACCAGTATACAAGAAAACGAGATCGCCAAGGCGCCATTACGAATAGCTTTGTTTTTCAACCGGGAACTGCAGATGACTTGTCCATCTTGTTGAAGATTAAGTTAAAAAAAATTAATATGCATTTACTTTCCCAAAATCGTGGTTGTGCCGATCGAAAGGCTGAATAATTGGAAACAATAAAAGAAAATAAAAAGAAGCGGCATGTATTGTGCATACTTTGGCTGGGTCGAGGTCGAACGTCGGACTCTCAGTCTGCTTCGAGACCCTTGGTGCGGCGGTGAAGATGAATGGCTTGAACACCGACACCCTTGGGTCGGGCGTGGCAGTGAACCAATGGCAGCTTGGCTTGCCGCTACCTGGCGAGGCCAGCACTGACACCTACAGGCCAGAGAATAAAACATGAGCCAGACGTTACGAACTTACGAGCCGAGAAAATAACGGAGGTAAATGGTAATCGAGAGGTCCTGGCTTCGTAGCCCGATTTGAATGCACATTGCTTCCCTTTCCAAGCATGTTTTCATTCATCTATGCAGCTACCTGCCACTACAGGTAGATTGAAAGGTTTATCACATGACAAGAAAAAAACCAGTGCTGTTCCTCAATCGGTCGACAACAATTGAAATAATTGTTAATTAGGTAGGTAAATTAATAATTGAAATAACAATTCATCCTTAGAATTAAGAACTGTAAAACTAAATACAGTTTAACAGAGCGCCACGTTACATCATTGAAAACTTGCTTTGGCTAGTTCCTGCTAGCACAGCCCCACTTGCATAGGAAAACATACATGTCTTATCATGAGGGCGGTCTAATCTTTCATCGAAACTACATTGTCACAGGCCTTTGGTGAGCCCGAAAACAATCAGTTTTAGTCTGGTTCTTTTGGAGATATTTACGTAATTTTAGTCAATCTTTGGTTGGTCTTGACAGAAATATATGCTAGGTACTTTTTTTTTTACTCATCAGAATCTCCTATCTGAAGAATGAATACACTGAAATGTTAAAGTTCACAAGAATTCTATCAACTCAGCCAAATTTCTATTCTGGTACAATGCAGTTGCACTCATTTGTTTTTCCTCCAAATAAATGTCCCAAGCCATTTGGCACACTAGACGATTATTTAGTAATTCGTGGTAAACAGCAGATATCTTTTAGTTCACTGTGCCAATCAATTCAGCATTAAACTCGGCTGCAATCTTTCTCTCGATAGCAACAGTCTGACAACAGTGCTTTGGGTATGCAGAGTTTGTCCAACTCTACGTAATTTAAGTTTACGTGGTGCTGGGGCTAAATTATTGCGTGATATTTGGCAAAAAAACATCGATCAACAACCTTATGAGTTTTTCCAGATTTCAGGCTTTCTGTAAAAAAGATGTAGCCATAGTAACGACGCAAAATTGATCTATGAGCATGCCCCCGTAATTAGAGATCCAGCGCACTTTCCTGTCTCAATACGCTATTTTTCCTGCCAAATAAGGAGCTGAAAAGATCCAACAAAAGGAAGAAGGGAAGGAGCGATCATAAGCTATTCAGACCTGGATCAGTTAATAACAGGTACTGAGGCGTAGCAAGGGGGCAGGGGGGAAACGTACCCCAGGCACCCGCTAAGAGGGGTGCCAAATTTTTTTGTGATGAATCAGAAAATATTTATGCGTATTTGCAGCATCATTACATATTCTGCCTGCGTGAAGGGAGGTAAGTTTTTAATGGGCTTAAGCACTCACTGACACTGAAATCTTTAGGTAGGAGACAAGAGTATAAGTAACCACACAATATCCTTTTACTTTTGGTTTCTTTACCCTCACCCAACTACCTACCTAAAAATAAGGGTTGTTTTCCTGGTATTTTACCAATCTACTCTAAGCTGAGACAGCATCAGCAAAGCTGTTTCTATTCGATTCTTGGAAATGTACCGAGCCCGAGGGGCGAGCACACTTATTTTTCATAGTAGAGAAATATTTCAAAGAATCGTCAATGTTGATTCTTGCCCAAAAACGTTCCCTTGTGCAAAAATTTTATTTTTGTTGTCAGTTGCTGTCCAGCTCGTGGGCTATCCGGTTCGTTGTCTCTTTAATTTGGTGTATTATTTTGTGCATATTATCGTACATCGTGTGACTAGTGCATTAGTATTTGGTGTACGTGAGTTGAGGATATTGTTGTGTGCAACTAAGTGTAATTAATATTATACTGTGCAATGACGGGTAGGATTAAGTTAAGTGGATATCAACGCAGAAAGCGTAAGAAAGAAGACGAAAAGCAAGCTAAAATATCTAGAAACTGGATGGCAAGCTTTTTGAAAAAGTCGAAGCATGAAGACGTAGACGAACGACATGAACACGAAAGTAATGATCACGTTATGAACGAAGCAAGGGATGAACAAGCTGTGACTGATTTAACTCTAGAGGAAGGTGGCCACAGTGAGGTTGAGTCAGAAGGAAGGCCCAGTACGTCTGACAGAGACGACGGAACTGCGTCAATTGCATCCGAGACAGACAGCACCGGCAACGGCAACGGCGATGATGGCGTTTCTCATGCCAGCACAAATTTTTCTATTTCTTTCCCGTCTGTATTTAAGTTTCATGATGTCGCCTTTATGAATTTCGACCAGAAATCAGGGGTAGCTTGCGTAATACAGCAGCTGCGAGACCAAATGATTACTCGCGGGCCTAGCAAATTTCAGAACTGTGACGGATCATTTGCGCCTGAGTCGGGAGGGCTTTCAATGCCTAAATCATGGTTTACACGACGACTAGCCAATGGTGAAGACGTTAAACGATCTTGGCTACTTTATTCGCCGAAGTATGAAGCTGCTTACTGCTTCTGCTGTTTATTATTTACGTGTTCAAATTCAAATTCTAGATCTTCGTTTGAATTGGAGAGTGGATTCATTAACTGGAAGAAGACAGAAAATTTGTCGTCGCACGAAAGCAGCCCCAGCCATCGCCAATCCTTTACCACGTGGAAAGAAGCTGAGCGAAGGCTCGTTACTGGGAAAGAACTGGACGTGGAAGTTGAAGCTCAAATACAAACCCAGAAAGAACGATGGTGACATGTTCTATAAGGAGTGCTTGACGATATCAAGTATTTAGTTTCTGAAAATTCGGCTTTGCGTGGCTATGAAGAGAGTCTGCTTGCTGATGCACGGGGAAGTCCTGGAAAATTTCTATCCCTTGTCAAACTCCTTGCTAAGCATGACCCGCTTTTGGATAACCACTTAAAACATGCGATAGCTAATCCACGACCGGTCTCCTACCTGTCACCAGAAATCCAAAACGAATTCATCGGTCTTCTCGCGTCAGGTGTTAAAAATCAGTTGCTGAGTGATATTAGAAGGAACAAATATTACGGAATTTTACTTGACTCAACTCCTGACCTTGCACGCAGGGAAGTTGCCAAGAGTCATTAGATATATGGACATTAATTTTGTAAGCAAACAAATCAAGATAAAGGAATCGTTTCTTGGATACCTTGAAATTCACGCCAAAGATGCAGCATGCATTGAAGATGTAATCGTGAAAACTCTGGAGACCGAAAATATTCCTTTAGAAGATTGTAGATCTCAGAGTTATGTTACCGCGGCTGTAATGTCTCGGCATATTTCAGGCGTTCAGAAAAGACTGCACGAAAGAAACCATCCCCTAAGAAACCATTGCAACAATCACAGTTTAAATTTAGCTGGTGTAGACTAACTGCCAGACTAGCCCCGATGAAGTTCTGGCAGACTAACTGCCAGACTAGCCCCGATGAAGCTTTCAGAATAGTTAGCGAAACGTTGGCAGTTTAGTTTCAGTTAAGTTTTCA
>QKMV01002414.1:0-10670 GCA_003287335.1 Lednia tumana
AGAGAGAGAGGGCTGAAAGTGAAACATAGCTCACCGTGATTGTTTTCTCCCATCATTTTTTTTTCGCGTAGACATTCTCCCTTTAGCGTTGTAGTTCTTGGTAGCATTATTCTATGGCTACGTGCCGGTGGTTTGTTTGAATATAGAACTTTCTTCTTGAAATCGGAAATTGTTCCGAATTGATGTTCGGACAGGCTCAAAGTTTTCAGAGCTGGCCAGCCACGCCTGACCCTCTTTGATCGATTCGATTTAATGACAAGGATGAAAAATTTTAAGCCATCGTCGGATCTCGAGTAGGCAGGTATTTTTGAAGTGATGTTAATATCCTTCACGTTAAAACTAGCCGTGTAAATGGCTTTAAATTTGTAATCCTTGTCATCTCAGCGTATCCCACGTGTTTGGGAGCTAGTCGAGTTGGTTAGATTGTGATTACAGCATGGCATCACTTGTTCCAGAGCAATATTTGAAAATTGTCAAATCCTCTTGGTTTAAATTCTCCTTGTGATATCTCACATTTGTAATTTTTAATTCACTTCCAAAACATCGTAACCTGCTTTGCTCAGTGGTAGAGCAGTTGCCATGTTAGCAAAAGGTCCAGGGTTGGAGTCCTTCAGTAAGCAGGCGCTTTTGAAGTGATTTTAATATTCTTCGAATTGAATTTAATATTTCAAAGTAGGTACTTAATCAATCAATTAAGGCACTGAGTGAAAGAAGGGCGTAACACGATCCAGGCCCTTTTTTCGGAGATTGGCTTTTACTATTCAGAAGGACGTTATACATGCGATGAGCTTTTGTTACTTCCCGCATCTGTCCTTTTGTGTGCTGTACTCGGGAAAAAATCGAGGCAAGTGACATAAAATTGTGACCACGTTTGATTTGTTTTTCCCATTTATCTCAAAACAACATTTTTCAAATTATGCCCTTCTTCCACCCATGTCCTCAATTGTTAAACAAAATACTGGAGCAAAGCCGTGAATTCTTCGATTTAAAATGGGAACAGAAAGTTAATCGCTCAGATAAATGCTTTGCAGAAATGGTCGTCATGAACGTGCAAGCAGTCAATGGAGACAGATTCATTGATCTCCTTAACGTCGAGTTGCTGTCATCTGCATTTTTGTTGGCCCTGCAAAGCCTGCCACTGATATGCGTACAACACGTTCGATGCTTCAAATACTGGGCCTTCAAATTTTTCTGGGCGGTGGACTTGAACTATGAATTTGAATTTTTGCGCAGCCTAGGACTAGGAGCGAACGGTTGAACTTCAAATAACCTAACAATTTTCAGAGAGTATGGGTCGGCTGATTTAATCTGCAGTTTTTTCCACAGCCTTGTGATTGACTAATAAAATACTCAGTAAAGCTGTGTGTTGGAGCAGAAAAGAGCTGAGCACTCAGCAGTAAGGGGTAAAGATTTGAATCAAAGTTGACACCTCAATTGAAATTTTTTAAGCTGAAAGTTTTGTTTTGCCAATGTTTCGTTATAAATGTCATACGCAGCCATTAAAGCCCATCCACATAAGCAATCCATATAACAGATAAACGGCATACCAAAAAAAAAAGCGGATTTTTAAGTTGGGTTTGAGAGCTAAGAAATATACTGAAACATTCCCCACGTTTCGTGAACTGTGCTGCCACTTCAGGCGCCTCGAAAGAATTAAACACTAGAAATCATCATTTCCGAACATTTGGGGAAGGTTACGTGATTTTTTAGCATCCAGTCCTAATTTATAAACTAGTTTTTTTGAAAACTTGTGCTCCGATCGGGCGATAGCCATAGACGCAAACGATGGCCGGCGTTACAATTCACCGTTTGCCCGATCGTTTGCGCGCAGGTATGGTGATGCCGCGAAACATCCGGCACTTCCTCTGTCCCCCGCTGGACAGCCTGAAGGTGCCGCGAGAGTACCAGGTGGACTCGACCCAAGACGTTCACGACCACAGCTACCTGTACCCGCAGGCGAGACCGATCACGTGCCAAGACGTCAACAAGGACTACAACTAGACGCTCCAGAGCGCAATTCACCGCGGTGCGGCAACTTTACCCCATCTCTGTTTTTTAAATCTCAGGTTATATTTTGATTTGTTTTTGTTGATAGATTTACCGGTCGTGGAATGAACTTTCGTTAAATTATAGTCGAGCACTTGTCAGTGCCTGCCTCCGTGATGTACGTGTTTTTTCGTAGCACTGGATTTCGAGACTTAGTTATGTTGCTGCAAACTAGTATTTGAAATCTAGCTAGTCATCAACGTCGATTACAACAGCATCAGTGAGATTCAATGCCTTTTTTTAAGCTGCAAGTTATACCTAATTTGATTTATTTTAGTTGTTAATTGACACCTAGGAAGCAAGTAATTTAAATTTTGACAAGGGATGAAATTTAAAGCTATCTACACGGCTAGTATTAACGCGAAAAATATTAATGTCACTTCAAGTCCTTCCTTCCACTGCCAGGTTCGTTTCCTCGAGTAGGCGGGTATTTTTGAAGTGATATTAATATTCTCCAAATTTACATGTTTTTTCATGACACTGGATTTGATGACTTTTTATAAAAAAAAATCCTGTGCTCAAAAATGCTTGGATATCGTTACTTTTGTAATTTGCCGAGACATCAACAACGATGGCAACTAAAGTCTCGGTAGCGCTTCACGGCAAGGTGCGACGACTGTAATTTTCTCTATTTTTTTAAATCTCTCGTTATATTTTGATTTGTTTTGTTTGTCGATAGATTTATGGGTCGCGGATTGAATCTCTCGTTAAAATATAGTCGAATGCTTGTCAGGACGTGAATAACATGTTTTTTGTAGCGCTGGATTCCAAGACTTCATGCATGGTTACTATTTAAAATCTGAAGCTTCAGCTATTTTGTATATGTTTTGTAGTTGATGGATCTATATGTGATGATAACTTGGAACTTTAATTCAACTCTAGTCATTCAACAGCTATGCAATCAAAACTACATAATTTACAAATTTTACATTTTAAAACATCTTGAAAGAAATATTTGTAATTCTAATAAGGGCCGGTATTATTAAATTTTAATCAGCTTACTACTTCCATGGGCCTGTGAATGGATACTGTTCCCTTTACTCTTATGGGTGAATATGTTTTAAGAACGGGTAAGTTTATAAAAGTTTGAGCTTATTAATGTCCAAATTTTTTTATGCAACGGAGATCTTGGAAACATAATAAGCTGATTGGTTGAACTCAGCTGAAAGGGGGATAAAATAGTTTGGAAGAAGTTGTAATACCGGTTCTAAGTAGAAGATGATAGGTGTACACTTACCATGATGCCTTCTAACCTAGTCAAATGTAACAAGAACAAGCACACGCACAAGAAAGAGTTAGCCGTACATCTACTAGAATGTCTTGCCTTACTTTCAACAAAGTTTAAATGTCCAATGATTTTTGTTGGAAACTATTAAAAGTATAAAAATGTTTTTGAGCATTTTTCTTAGGTAGGTAACAATTCTACAGTAACTGATTTCCAGTCAAGTTTCCTTCATCCAATCAACCCAGCACGCATCCTACTGAATACTGAAGATGAACAATACTTTTATTCAAAGAAAACGATTACTTACTAATTTGAGTCCAAAGAAATCAACTTAAAACTCCCTTTAGTAGGATTTTTAGTGGCTTTCTTAGCCTTCAACCCAGTTGTAGTCAGGTTTTTTGAAAGCTAGAGCTTAGATTAGGAACTAGTCATGAGTCCAAAGAATTGTGTAAACAAAACTTCTCGTTCAATATCTTGTTTTCATCGTTGTAGCAATCTTTCTCTTTTCTCGCTCTCACAGCTTCTGCTTACTTTGTATTCCAGCTTGCTGTAGAAAGTAGGTAGAACATCCTCTGCCTCACGGCAAGAAGCTTTGTTAGAAATGATGAACCGAAACCAGGATTCATCTCGTGGAAAGGACAAAGAATGTGGGGATCAATTGCTATTGCCAGCGTTGTATCCCCTAGGCATCAACTGTGCAGCTTATCTGACTGCAATTCTTGGGTTGAAGGCAATAGCAAAGATCCAAAACAAAGATTCCATTTTACATATTGCATCATTTCTATGCTCAATACGTTGAAACAAGACGGGACGAAAAAAACTTGCTCACCCACTGGGTAATGAATGCTCAGTAAATCACTCAATGCATAAGTTTTTTATCCCTCGAGGTGACGTATAGCTTACAAAACATTGGGGTTTTAGTGTGTTTTACTTGAATTCATAATCCTCTCTGTGAATCATCCGGGAGTCTACAATATATTTTAATATGAGGGCTTGTATTTCAAAAAAAAAATCAATCATGCTGGATAGGGGCCTTGGGTTTGGATCAGTCCCATCGGTTGATTCCTGAGCATAACTGCAAAGTCTCTGGGTTCTAATAAAATAGACAGTTTAGGTACAAGGTTTCACATTTTTATTTATAGCCAAAACTGGATTATTTGCTAAAAACAGCTCAATGTACAAAGCCATAAAGAACAATCCTTTCAAGGAGCTAGCAATTTTTTCATCAACTCTCTAACAATATTCATATTTTCTGTCTCCGTCTTATCGAAGACGTAGTAACGCGGTTAGTGACAGTGATCTCGGCGCTTATTGCGGATTCTCTCGGTGGGTTAGTGGCGATTCTTCGACCGCCGATTCACTCGACTGACTAGAAGTACACTCTTTCCCGCTAGTTAGCTTAACTAAATCAGACATCAGCTACATTATAAGGGTACGTGAAAAAAAGAAAGAAAGATCGGTTCGATCAAAAGAACAATTAAACTTGGCTATCGAATAAATATCGTCGACTAGAAGCGTTGAAATACAAAGACGTGAAGAGGTTAGTGAAAAGTGTCGAAAGACAAAGATGTCGACCGAATTGAAGCAGAATCCTACATATTTCAGCTATCGGCTAGAGAGATAAAAGTGCCGCCCGTTTCAATTATTAATATTACTTTGGCTAATAAATATAATAGTGAATGCTTGTCATGTCGGTTTATCGCGTGGCTCGATTCTCACGACAACTACGACGTTAATATGACCTCCAAGCAAGAAACTACTGAACCCGGACCAATAAAACATCGTAACAATAAAGGCACTCGTCCGGGGCAAGATCGGTAGACGTCTTCCGTACCAGACGTACAAACAAGACGCTCTCGATTGCTGCGACAGTCTCCTTTTGCGGCATTGCGTCCCAATTCCGATCATATTCCAACAGGGCCTGACTAACGAGTTATCACATTTAAAATGAAACAAAACTGTATCGACATGTAAGACGCGATGTCGTAAAACGAGAGACTGTCGCGAACGGAGGTCTTCTTATAAACAATTTCTACACGCTTAAATTAACTATCGAATCTCTGATTATTTCCATGTTGTGCACGCGTTTCGTTAATTGCGGGCGATACTGAACAAGATGGTTATGTGAGCGTGTAGGCCATCTGAAACATCTTGAGGCCAGACGAGAAGACTTCCGAGGTTGCCACTGACAGCACCGGTGTCTTGGCGTGAGGCGATCCGAGTGTTGCCTCGGGAAACCAGGAGAGGAGGCGTGGAGGAAGCTTATTCGCCGAGTACTTGGTACATGAGTCGCTTGAACGTGCCGCTCTGGTGAATTAGTTCGTCCGTGCCGCCCAGAGAGTTCACCTGTTGGACAGGAAAGGAATTGCTTGATGCATTTGGTCTGTTTGGAAGTTTTGGATCGTCGCTAGATCTTTTATCGGTGTTGTGTTTACTGGTTTAATACCTTTGGAATTGGGGCCCTAAAAAGGACCTGGAAAAATGAGCGTCTCAAAGTTTTTGCGATTTTTGTCCGAAATATCGTGATTTTAAAACGAGACTCATTGGTGGACCATAGAACTTTCACTCTCCAGACAAACGGGTTTTTGTTTTAGTCTGAAGAATTTTTTTAAATGCAGATAGGCAACAAAGAAACAAAAATCAGTCGCTGAGAGAAGGACATAACTGGTTTCAACGAGTTTCATTGGAGCAAACGAGAGCTGCTGTCTATAAATTCTTTATGACCATTGTTGTGTAGTCATTACGTCTTCCCGTTGTTTTTTCTGTTAGAAGCAATTTTCCCCTGAAGAAGTGAACAGCACAGTTTACCAGAGTTCGAGTGGATTTCTTAGCATTCAAAACCAGTCTGTAAATCAGTTTCTCCGACCGAAAATCTGTTGATCTGTTTATCCGTCATAGCTCGACCAATTTATGATTCCTTGAGTGTACACCTAATCTCACTGAACACCAGATGTTTAATAATTACTAGCAAAAGCATTCCCACGTGAATGTGAAAAACAAGCTACCCCAGCTTTTGTGTGTAAATTGGAATGGGCTGTTACGCGATTTTAAGCTGTGTAACGCAATATGTTAGCAAACTCTCACGGACTACTCACAAAAGTGTTGGACTGTGCCTGCTGTTGCTGCTTCTGCACATGGAACAGAAGAAGAGAGGATGAGCGTCTTGCAATAAAGTTGGAGAGAGAAAGATGTTAACTGTGAATTGATACTTACAGCGTAATAGGGCTGTGCACCTTGAGCTTTCTGTAAGCAGAAAACATCATTGTCCATGTTAACTTCGGCTGCTTCGGCAACAGATTTGGCAACAGACTTTTTATTCTCAGAGTTTTTACGGATGAGCATTTTGCGGAACAGGAAATGGGGTTTTAATATTATTACTCAGGTGAAAGTTGAAAAGGTAAGTACAACCATGCAACATTTTCTTATAATTTGTGGTCATTTTAGCATTTCATTTTCGCATGTAATCGGAATGATGATGTGTCAAGATATTGGCTGAATTTGAAACCTTTTTGAAATAAGTCATAAACATGGTGCTAGGCAAGGTTAAGTAGCCTTGGGTGCTAGGTACCCATCATCTCTCATCCACCAAGGCATATTGTTATCATATTAACAAGGTTGATCCGTCAACTGTCGTTATATGTTGTCAAATGAAATCTTAATTTTTAGTGGACTTTTTGGCAATCTCATCCAGTTTTTAAAAACAGTTTTTTTTTTTAACTTGTCCTTAAGATTAGGAGCTAGGCATGTTTTAAAGAATTTTATTCACATAATGTTGCTTTCGAAGTTTAATAGAATGGAATTCTTCCTTGGTCTGAGTGGGCTTTACCATTATTTTAGTGTAAAAAAACTAGCCTTTATTATTGGACTGATGTTTTCCTAAAATTATTCAGTTGTAAAATTCTTTAGGCTCATATGTCCAGCTCCTAGTCTTTGCACTAATGAAAAAAAAGAAGATTACCAGTGGGGTTGTGTGTTAAAACTAAAATTCATTGATATCATTCAGTTCTATTCCAAAAAAGTTTCCGGTGGCGGTTCCAATTGCAAGTCGATCGAACTTTTCGCCTGAGCGTGTAGAGCAAACATGAAAACACACACAAATAGAAAGACCCGTCAGAGCTGAATTTGGGTTCACTTTGCTCACGCGTTCAACAACATTGGCCATTGCACAAGCGCCAAGTCCAGTAATGCTTGCCAACTCACCCTCGACATCGTGCCCTGGCTGGGAGTGAACACCCGGGTCTGCGCAGGCGTGGTCACCTCGGTCATCTCGCCGCCAAGTTGGTCCTCCTGCAGGGCCTTGAACGTCTCCGACTTGGCCGGGTCGTAGCTGACCGTCTTCTTCAGGCTGCTCGGGCATAGTCGGGGAGGGTCGGGGAACGTCGGGAATGGTCAGGTGCCGTCGGAAAGGGTCGGGGAATGATGTGAGCCGTCGGTTAAAGTCGGAAAGGATAGGGAAATCCGGGAAGGATCAAGCGAAGAATTGTGAAGAGTCGGAATAAGGGGCGAAGGGTCATAGCGGACATGGGAAGGGCGAGATAGCAGGTTGGGGAAGTACAGGGCAGATCGGGAGGGAGCGGAGAACAAGATCAGATCACAGGAGTGAGTCGGAACAGTTTGAGGTAGGGATGGCGTGTTATATTGAGTGATTGGGACAGGTCAGAATGAGTCAGGAAGAATTGGGATACGTGGATATGGTCGAGTGAAGTCGGGAAAGATCGGTGGAGTCGTAAGAATCGTAGAGTATCGGAATAATTCGGAACGAGTCGGCCAGCCGGAAAGGGTTGGATGTTTTAAAGGTGCCGTTAGAAACGAACGCGTTCACGTGAGTGAAGGACATCGAGAGTTCGAGGTCAAAGAAAGTTGAAGAAATGGCGAGTGCGTCAGCCGTGGTGATGATTCGAGTCCATTGATTTTACGGATGACGGATTGGCCGGAGTGTAACGGAAGTTGAGTGTGTGTTTTGACGTTTTGTGAGAAAACAGGTTGCAAATCGAACGCGTCCAAATAATTGTAAGTAACATGAACAAATGAGTCTCACGTGACAAAGTTCAGTAAGTGAACCGTGCAAATTGTGTCGCAAGTGTGTGTTCGAAACAGTCCGCGGGGGAGGCAGCGCAAAGCGCGAGCAAATTAGAATTGTTTGCGCAGGAAACAGTAAGGAGGCGGTTTCGGAGCGTTCGGGTCGGATAGAGTTTTCAGTTTCAGGAAGGACAGGTTGATAAAAACACTTCAATTAGAGATGCAGTTTCAGTTCTGGGCCGACAGAGGGCAGGTGGTATTGTTATTATAATTTAGCGGCATAAACAGCTGTACCGGGTCAACTATAAGCTACGTTTAGAGCTTACTCGGTACCCTGTTTGTCCCAACAAAATAATAAAACTATAATCATTTATCATTTGACATCTTTTTACTCATGGTACAAAATGCGTCTTTAAGCTATAACTGTTTGCTTGACGAATTTGGGACTCAACTCGGTGCCTCTCCTAAATGCACGAATAACTATAACGAACAAGTAAATTTTTTCACATCTAGGTTCCATGCAAGTAGCTGACCTTGTGGTGTTCTGAGTTACTTAAACAACCAGCGATAGAAAACCATAACGTACTAGAGATGAAAATTAAACTCCTCTCAAAAATGTCTAAACGTCGTCTGGTTAGCTCAGATCGTTAGAGCATCGGACGTGAAATCCGAAGGACTGAGGTTCGAGTTCCCGACCAGCCAGATATTTTTGAGGGGGCATGAATACTCATCGTCGTGAAACCATGGAGCCTATATTGCCCGTGGACGTGAAACTGTAGGGTAAGCGATCTGACCACGAGTCTACCCCAGGAAACTCGTTTTGCGGCCATATTTACCTACATACAGCCCTCATACGCAGCCACAGGAGTCACTAATAGCTGTTTTTCGGAAAATATAGCGGCCCTACAAGTTTTCTGGTTCAGATTTATGAGCAATTTGCGAGGCTTCAGCTTCACATCCTGGCAATATAGCTCCATTGTTAAATTGAGCACGGTTATGCTTTCAAAGTGGTCCCTCTAAGATATCCCACTTTGCAGTAGGCAGGATATCACGGAAAACCCTTTGGTGTTACCTTGTAATTTTATAAGCTCAAACAGATTACGCAAAGTTTTGGCTAGCAAAGTAGGTGCCACCTATAGGCTTATGTTTCATGCGAAGCATTTGAAATTGCTATCAGGAATTTGGATGGTTCAAGTAAAGTTTTCGATAGGTTTAATAATTTAGCTCTATAACAGTCACAAAAAGGTCAATCACATAGAAAGGATCGTAGCCATAGGAGTGTTAGAAGGTCTGAGGTAGACACGGTTTTGTACGAAACAGTAAATACACAGATAAGACAGAACAGATTAGTAACATATCAGTGCAACAATACTCCCATGTTTAACAAACTATCATCTTCAACTCTGATTCATTTCTAAAATTTGCCCATTATTCATAGAATAACCACGAACCAATGGCTGATTCAAGGTGAGGTTTAATAGCTAATAATTTTCCTAGAAGAATCAAAATTACTGTATGTTGGTTTATTTTCGACAATTAATTGAGATTATTATTCGTGGCCGATACATTTTATGCATCGAGAATTGATTTTAGTTTGAAGGCAACTATTTCTCGAACGACAGCCTACCTTCAACCTCTCGGAATTATCAAACGAGGCTGCGCTATGAATCATATCCCAAAGGCATCTTAATATTCTGTTAGCTGGACGCTCTTGCACTCCACAATGGCGATTAACCCGTTGACAACAGCTCAGTGCACTATGGAACCTAATACAACCTATCAGCCTACCACACACAGCTAAATACGATACGAACTACCAACTACCAATACCACTACTTTAACATTTTCTCAATATACTCTACTGGGTGTTACTACCTTTACGCTACTTCTTCTAACCACAAGCAAAGCAATATTCTGCTTCTGAGCTACAACAGCTGGCAAATGGATTACACTTTACAAAGCAAAGCGAAATTAAGAAGCACAGTTAAAAAGCTACATTTAATAGCCAATCGGCGGAAAGATTGTCTACTTGCCTGACTTTGCTTTGGTTTTTTCGGTTCAGCGTAGGAGCTCGAACGTTAGCCACCCTAGAGTGACCAAACATCGATTAAAGAATTGTCTCACTGTAGCAAATCGTTTGGGCATGTGGTTTGATGAATTCGGGTTTCAGAAATTTAAACCGAATGTCACAGAAATTTAGGTGCTTCGTTGGCAAGGATATAAAATGTTGTAAAGAGGTAAGAGTGAACCCTTTAAAAAGCACATTTTCTGGGTTGGCAACGGGCAGAAAAAATCCAAACAGGGTAGAGAAGCCCCCAAGTTTGCACCTTTTTAACAGGGGAACTGCGAGTATTCGGACTAATTCGCAGGCGTCGGGCAT
>QKMV01002415.1:0-13374 GCA_003287335.1 Lednia tumana
CAGGTATTTTTGAAGTGATTTTAATATTCTTAAAATTATTACTAGCCGTGTAATTGGCTTTAAAAGATTATTCCTTGTCAATGTTATTACTTATTAGAATTGAGCCACTTACTAAATGGAAAATGAAAATTAACTTCCATTAGAAGAATTGTTACGCAAAATTTGAATTTAAACGGCTTTAATAATCTTGAGCGCTTGGTGTGGTCTTGAATCTTGTCTTCGAAGTTCGAACAGCGTATTGTAGAAGTGAGAACTCGTGGAGCGAGCGTGCTGCCGCGATTTATTGACACTTGAGGTGGTGTAATTGCTTTAATGAACATCGAATTGCAATTTACAATGCTCTATGCGTTCTTGTGTGTCTGCTCTTGAGACTAAACCTGAGAAGAGACGACGTACTGTTTTTTGTTCTGGGTACTACCATTGTTCGCTGTTCCAAGTCCCGATATTTTACCATTGACAATGACAAGTATCGCTTTTGCTAACGTTAATGACAAAGCGAAACGTCTGTTCGTGACTGATTTTCCACTATTCTACTAGAAGGTGTAAATTGTAATCAACGCACTGAGCTCATTTATTACGCAAGGATTGAACACAAATACTAGAATATATAATACACACGATGACTTCACTACCGAAGAATTTCGTAATTATAAAAAGTATAATGACATCCACTCCTCGTGTGTACATATTTTTAGTTAACTTGCACCAGCTTTCGATATTTCTATAAAGCACAACAACAAAATAACAAAACACCATTGCGCATAATGAAAAATAGATATAAAAAGAAAATAATTTTGCATTGGAATTTCTTAGTGGGCGTCCTCTTCACATAACTAACGCCCTTCTATTCTTGGCCGATAATTCGATAATAGACAATCGATTGATCAACGATTCAATGGAAACAAACTAAATCAAAATTGACAGATAAATTAAGCAAATTTGAATTGAGAGACAGACAGCACACATTTAGTTAGTAAGTACGTATACCTGCATAAATAAATTAAACTATGCATGACGTTCTATCGTGCAAATTGAGAGTAAATCCAATTGGGAAATGCTGTTGGACATGCAATTATACACGTATTTCAATCCAGCAATATGAGAATACATAAACGTTTATAGTAAACGTGTTGTACAACTTATACTGGCCACAGTGCAACTTGCAAGAAAAGAGAGCATGTTAGCCGATTGTAGGAATTGATGTAAGTCTGATGGATTGCTCGCAATTGCTCTCCAACTTGTAATTATATCGGGACAACGACTACTGGCCAGAACAGCCAGAGGAAAAGTACCCTTAAGAGTGAAAGTTCCACGTGAAGCCATGATTACGCATCATTAGGAGAGCAACTGCACGGGTAGGATATTATATTGCCCCAGTAGGCGAAGTTGCAGGCTATAGCGGTGTGCCCACAAAGTCTGGATACCTCTTTTCTAGTGGTATGTTGTCTAGTTGTCTAGTTGTTTCGTTATCTTGTTATCGTGTTGACTTGAAGCTTCGATGCACAGTTTTTTGGTTTAATTGTCAATGTTCGCTCAATTTTTAGACATTCTTAACAGCTCATCGGGCGTTTATAGCCTAGTAGCTCTGCGCCTTTAGGCCCCACAAACCCCACAAAACAGAAAAGCAAAACGACCATGATGACAACAACAACGACGTGGACGACGGCGGCGACGACGACGACGACGACGACGACGACGACGACGACGACGACGACGACGACGACGCCAGCAACCAACAACAAATCTCAGCCAAGGGGATTACCGTTTAACGTCCCAACCAAAAGAAGGCAATCGGTACAACTCAAAGAGCAGGGCTCCTCCACTAATCCATGCTGTGGAGAGGTTTATATCAAAGGGTAGTGAATAGACTAGCTTCAAACCCTACAAACTCTCTCTTGAACAGAACCAGGTCTTGGGATAAAGATAAGGGACATTTCTTGTGGGAAAGTCTCTTTGACCCCCCCCCCCCCCCCTAGATCCATTGCTGTGGAAATATGTGATGAGGATCAAATCTCAAATACATGTCCTTCTTAGTCTGATTTAGTTTTCAAAAGTGACTAATTTGAGTTACTGAAGCAACCTGATAGAATGACCAGTTGTCTGACCCTCTAGTCAGCATGTGAAAATACAAAAGTTCTTATGCGAGTGCTAAATACGCTTTTAATTTTACTTTTAGATATTATTACCAATATTTATACAAAGATTCAGGTCGATTAAACATCGGAAATCGGGTTGAAATGGATCACAATATTTGAATGTAACTGACGAGAGCAAGCTAAATAAAAGCAAGTAACAATGTCTATCGGTATCTGAAGTGAAGTCTTGCTTACTAACCTACCATGGTTCATGGTTACTTTTAAATCATAGTTTTACCAGATCATGGATTTCTACATAGGCGTGCGTACAGGAGCGGCCGACACGGCCTGGGCCGTACCTAAGATATTTCCAAATCTTATATTTTTGGTTTTTCATTTTTTTTAACTCATCTCAGCCGCAATGACACTTCCGTGAAAAAGAAAAATGGATGGATGATACCTCAACGACAAGGTGCCAGCACTATACATACCCAAATCAACCATTTCATGTACGCCAAGTGGCAATTGTCAATCAAACCCAATCTGTGCTGCAGCTTCAAGTCTCTCAAAAGGCATTTGTAGACACACAAAATTATCAGACTTAATTATGTCCCAAACGCGTAGATTTTCTCAAAAATTGGCGTAAATTGATTTTTTCTGGGGCTACACGCCCAACCCCCTTTTTTGAGCCCCCTTTCGGCACTAAGCCCCGTCCCGCCATCCATCGAAGCAATTTGTGACTTTTTGTTTGTGCCGTACCTAAGTGTTCACTCTGCGCACGCCTATGGTTTTCTAATCTAATGGCAGTACGTAATACGGTATTCTATGCTACGTAAATGTTCATTTCGAATTTGGTAGAAAACTAATAGAAATAGTACGAAACGTTCTGCAATTGAATTGTGTTACACCATTATTATACAAATATCATTTAGTGTACCGAATTTGCAACGGTGTCATGTCACAATATACCGAAACGTGGTTTATAAGCTAATTGGGTTATATTAATTATCAAGTGTTCCAGGTTAACTGAAGTATAATAAGTTGACCAACCAGCAGGTAGTAGGTACCAATATTAGTGTTGAAATGTCGATTTCTGTAGCACCTGGTTTGAATTAATGCACTCGAGCGTCAGCGAGGTTAATTTTAAACTGGTCACAACCTAGATTAACATACGTTAACGGCTTGCTCCATATTATGAATTGTGTTTCACGACACATTTGAAGAAAGCGAAAACCCAAAACAATTTCTGACTGTTACTATTGATTGACATTCCTTTTACAGACTCATAAAATACATTAGCACCTATTATGGTTTATCGGCAAAATCGTGGTGTTGTCTTCTTTGGCTAGTATTTTTGATAAGAGACCCAGAATATATCTTAGTTCTTCGTTGCTTGGTTAGGATTTCTTTGTATGACATTAATTCAGAATTAAAGAATGATTGAAGCTTTGAAGACGTTGGACCATGATACGTTTTTCTTGTTTCAATAGTCTTGTAACCAGCTTGCGATTGCCTTAAGATAGACGTTGACGTGGATTCACACACGCTTCAGAAATTAGCATTTACTTTCAGCTCGGAAGCATCAGCGTCAGTCGCATTTTTTGATAATCATGGCATCAATCGAACACGAAGTTGATTAACATTCAATTGCAAAAATGTTTCAGGAAAAGGAAGTAACAAGTTTTTCTATAGTTGTATGAGTGTTATTACAGGTCGTTGAAATATTATAGTATAGACTATACCATTAGCTAGCTACGTCAAGGCTAAATGGCGTGATGATTGTAAAGTGCTTTCATGGTAATTGGTTCACAGACTCATCGTTATTCCTTACAGCCAAGGCAATGGCATTCGGTGCTAGTACATTCGCATGACATAACCCCCACACCCCAGCCCAAGCATGATGCTGATGCAAGAAATGCAGTAGCAGCAGCAGCAGACACAGACACAAATCAGTTCAATTAAATCGTAGTACTTTCGTATACTTGCAAGACGTACTACATGCCATAAAGGTATAACCTTTATTTAAGTACGTCTTGCAAGTATACGAAAGTACTTTGGACCCGAGCGTTAAAACGTTAAAAATATGAACGGGATTTTTCACGATTAAACGTTTACAAAATTACCTAAACAAACGCAACCACCTGTGTTACACTGAAAATAATTAATGTTGTACCATTAAAAAGCTTAAACTGGCACAGAAAATACACGAAGTAAGTATATAGTAAAATTCAAAACTGCATTTAATCTGAATTTACCAATTTTACCAAAATCTAGCCAAACGTATTTTTTGTCCATCTGAAAATATTGCACGTTAAAATTTTTCAAACACGAAAATTTGGGGCGTTTTGCCTTTTCTAAATTAAGCTTTTTACCTTCACCCTTTATGCAATGTACTGTTTGCTTTTGTTTTGACCGCTTTCCAAGCTGCAAACTATTGCACAACAAGGAAAATGGTGGAGGGGCCAGGTTCGTGAGAAATATTGCAAAACCGAACTAAATGTCTCTAAAGAATCATAAAAAACCTTGGAAAAAGCCCGTTCTTGTTTGGTTTAATCCACCATTTACTTTGTTTCTGTTTTGCCTGTGGCTATGCACTTCTATGAGTCCTGGTGGAGGAGCCGGGCTTGTAAGAAATGTTGGACAATTGAACGTTGTAACTCAAAATAACGCCTCGGTATTCGGTAAATACCAAAGGCCCACACAAAAAACTCAGTTGGGCTGGTGTTTTAATGTCTTGTATAAAATTTAATCGACCTTTCAACTCGAACTCGTGGCGATTTTGTTTGGCTGATGCTATGGCGTTGACTTAAGACCGGTTTTTCCGTGGACCGTTAGGAAATTAACGCTCCGTGTATAGAAAATGTCTACATTTTATTAGCTATCGGCACAGTGACAAACAGTTAACGGATTGTTAGCGTCACTGAAAAAATATCCTGAAATATATCGCTTCCGGAGCCACGATATCTGTCGCTAGTGGAAAGCGGTGGAGGTGCCGCGTTATTGGGAAATGGAAAAGCTAAAATCTGAAAACTGAAGTGATATTCCTAGGCCTAATATATACAAGTCGTAATGATATCAAATCGCTCATATCCGACTCAAGTACTTCTTGACGCCAAAATCCACAAATTTTGATCATTATCGAGTATTTTGTCGCCGTATATGTTTCTTTTGCTTATCTGTCTCTTAATGTTAGCATTTTGTACCAAAGAATATGCGTATGGAATTTCACCTCAAAACAAAGATAATTTGGCAAAAGGGGAGAACTTCTGTAAAGTTTCTGGCGTCAATAAAAGTTCCTTCAAAATTCACGATCAATACCAAACCGTATCGTTGTGTTGAACAGAAGCTGAAAAGAAAAGATGGATTTCTATTTTTATTTTGGAGGGAAAGAAACAATCAACTCCTGTTTAATTATCAAACTTTGACTTCAAATTAAACTTAAAGAAGGCGGTAAGCCTCTACACAAAAAATAAGCCACTTATAAATGTTCAGGAATGTAGAGCCACAAAAAACATTTTTGCTCTCACACTAGCCGGAGGAAAATGGTCAAATATGCCATTTTTCAGCTGGGGTGCTGTAGTCCTAATCTCCCATAAAAAATCACTCAGGGAAATTTTCGACCTTGAGCATCTAGCAGTATTGGTTTAAAAAAATGCATAAATTCATGAAATGTTCGTTTATCTTTTCTACGTTAAATAAGTAGTTGGCTTTGCAAGAGGTGGTTATATCTACAGTAAGGTGACAACCGAAGGTATGTGTTGTATGTTACGCAAATTCTTGTGCTATTCTGGCTTCGATCGGGTTTACGGGTGCGCTGACCGAAATCATGAATAATTTCTATAAATCATAGAATTTCCACAAAAGTTTCTAAAATGTCTTTTTAGACCATCACGAAATATTCAAATCTATATTAAATTTTAATTATAGATGGCAAGAGCCCTTATAAACCACTCAAATAACCACCGAATCAATCTAGCATTACAATTATCGAGCGCCTTAACTAAAAAACATCTACATTCCAAATTAGCCTCAATTTGAGTGCATTGAATAAATGACAATGGGCCTCTCAGGTAGTTTACGACTTCTACTTGCGAACACGAAACGCTTCTAACACTTTTTCGTCGTGTTTCCGTTACCACTCGACGATTCGGTTTCGTCCAAATCGCATAGCGGACTAGGAAGTACACGCTTTAGTTGTGACGAATTTTAATTGATTCGACTGGCACTTTCGTTGTAGTTGACCTTTTTTTAGCGAAACAAACTGTGATTATCATTTATCGCTCTTTCCTTCTGGGTACTGCTTCACTGTCAAGCTAGTAGGTAGTAGGTACCCAATAAATGAAAGGCTTAGCTCATAAACAGCATTAACGAAACACACACGTTCGATTACAATGTGTTCGAATATTGAAGTGAAATTGCAATTGAATTGGATGTCATAAAAATAAAAATCTGTGCATCGTACGTCACAAAAAAAGAACCATATGCTAGCATTTTAGAGCAAACTAAAATTGTTCAGCTCAGCCGGGATTCATGGCAAAATGTACTAGCTATTGGCAGTAATTACTACTCATTGTTATCTTACAATAAAATGTAACTTCCAATTATTACAATGCATCAATCAAAAGGGCTGTCATGAGACGCTGGAGAGCAAAAACGACGCGTAAACGACCGCTGACAAGAGTTCGTCGTAAAACACATTGCTGGCATAAAACTGCCTGATTGTCATGACAATACCTCACACTTTGATGAGCGTACCGGTACCATTACGTTTCTTTGCACCGTTGCTTTGTTGACTGAGTTATGTTACTTGTTTATCGACAGCATATTAAAAATGGGTCTGTCGAATACAGGAGGTGCTCTGTTACAAATTGTAATTACTAAACTAAGAAGCATTTCTTCACAAGTAGGCGTCCTATATAAGCTATTATACCTTTTCGTGTGGTTCTCGTCTATCCATTACATTGCGCGCTTTAGATGTTATCGATCTCTTGATTGCCGACGAGAAGCCAATTAATCATTTCTCTGACAGATCAGTTAACTACCATGATGTAACACGTGTTTATTGGCTGCCAATATATACCTACCCTTTGCAGACGACTAGAGCATATCTTTTTTGTGCGGATACATGATACAGCATTAACTAATTTTTACCAGAGCAAATTTTATTAAACATTGTTTTAACTATTTTTTGTATTTCCTGAAATTGCTTTCAGAGAGTATAGAAGTTTGCAAACACACAAGGGGGAGGCGGGAAAGAGACACACATTATACACATACAAATAAATCATAGATCATTTAACAAAAATATTTAAAACTTTTGACCGGTTCAGATGATTGGACTAATTTCCCCAGATTTCCTCCCATTTTCCGGGAAAAATGTTATGCCATTAAATTTTTGAGACTCATATCTCCTGACTAATTTCAGCACTATAGTTTTTTTTAAAAGTTATGCCATATTTTTTCCTGGTCCCAAATTAATATAAAGCCACAGTATGTCAAAAAAAAAGCTGAGTGATGCAGATTGGTAGATGCTGTATTTCTCCGATGGATGGGCTGTTGCCGTTGTGATGTCAACCTTAGGAGCTCTAAGTGTGCCGCGGCTTTGGAGCTTGTTTTCCAAGGGTTCGGGATTAAGAAAGTTAAAGGAACCCATAAAAAAGACAGCCATGGTCCGTCAAGGAAAAAATTACAGATCAAGCCTAGAACATTCATGAGAAATTGTGGAAAATCCCACCCAGGATAATGTAGCCATGATCACACACGGAACCTTACAATTGCAAGAAAAATACGCTCTCACTATTTAAAATTTCCTAGTAAGACCATATTCACACGTTCAACTGATTCCATTTGTCCTGGTCGTCTCACCTTATTTATTTATTTATTCTTCACTTCAGATCCTTTACAAAGTGTACTTGCGTAACCATTATTAAGATTATAAAACCTATCAGTAATCTTCTAAAAACTCCTGATTCGAGTAATAACTTTTTTCCACCAGTATAGTCTTCACAGCCTTTTTGAAAGCTCCCATATCTTTTAAGTTCCTATGGGGCATGGAGATGGTAACAAACCAATCCCCATGTCTAGCTTTTACATCTCTTTGTACACTAGAAGTGCCCCTCTTTCCCTGGGTCTCCCCCTTCTCTATCCATAGGTCACCTCCAGCAAATAAAGTGAGAAAATTCAGATATTACGTATTGTATTTATTCTCATTTTGTTTTGACGCACTGCATTTAAAACTGTACCTCTGGGACTAGTTTATTGGCGTTGGTTATTAAAATCGTGATCACGGATGTGATGATAAACTTAAAAGGGAATAAGGGAAACCAGATTTCAGCACTTGCCTACTCCCGTCAAAAAGCACCTAGGAGGCTAGGGGAGAAAATTTCGACGGTACATCTCGAACAGCACGATTCTTCCTTTTTACTACGCTATATCGATATGTTGATATCAAGGCGAGTAAAGCTGTTGTACTACCGTCTGTTCCTCCAACCTCCCGAATAGAACATAACTACAGGTCTTGGGATTAATGGTCACCCATCGAACTCTGACCCATTGCCAGCGTAATGTTGCTTTACTTCGGTAACCTCACGAGAACCGATGAACTTTGTTAACAGTAAACATACAAATGGTTTTGATGCAATTGAGAGAAGAGCCTGCTTCCTTTTACCTATACACAAATTACAAGCCGTCATGTTTAATTACGTGCGATCGTTCCGCACGACTTGCCATCAAACATTAACAAAAGCTCATATAACTTTATTATTTAGTTGCATTAATCTGTTTAAAAAATCAACAGCTATTTTATGCTATCACTATCTCTTATGTGCCTCGTGCGATGCCCTTGGTTCCACTGTAAGTAATATTGGTTAATCCAATTTAAAAGAATCTTCCAAGGTTAAGGAAAAACCAATCAGTATTTTGTTACCTTCAGATTTCGATGATATAAAGTTAGCTATCAGTGCGTGAAAAGTAGTTGCGTAATGTTAAAATGACAATCTGCAGCGAAGCGGTGAACTGGTGTTTCTTCAAGTTCACTTCCACTTCCACTTCCACATCCGTTATTCAGGTGTAGTCTACGCCATCTGGAGATGCTTCTGGTGTTACGCGAAAGTAGTTTTAAATGCCTACGACCAAGGCGCAATAAAAAGTCAGGCTAGGAAGATGTTTGGCTATCAACGTAACAGGAACCTCTTCATGTCAGGTACACTAACATGGCAAATTTCTTCTCGGAAGAATTTTGATTAAACTAACGATGGCAGCTGGCCAAAATACTTGTATTTGGGAATATCGTGGCTCGCTCTCTCTCTCTCGACGTAGTTCTAAGAAATATTACAGGTCGCTTTAAATGGGGTTCTGAATATTAAAAAAAAGTATACTTCCAATCCTTCGAAGCTACATGCAATTTTCGTTACGTCACAGGTGATGCACCTCAACTGATCACCTGATTAGGAACGAGACACTCGCGTTTATTTAACGAAAGGTTTTAGACGACGTTTGCTCATTATTTGACATGCCATGTATGAACCTTTCCACATCACAAATGTCCGTGGCCTTGCCCTTACGAGTTAGACTTAAATTTCTGATTTCATCTCCCTTCGCCTCCCGCATTTCGCCTCCCTTGTCAACGTTCTCAATAGTATGACATGTATTTTATTGATGTGTGAAGTTATATTTTTCACTGCTTAAAATATGATTTTTAATTGATAGTGAATCATATGCTCAGAAAAAAAATGCTTTAGATCCATTATATATCCTACTATGACGTATTTTCCAACCGGTATGCATGCTGTGCATGTTCAGCGTAAGCGATGAATCCGTGCACTAGAATCCCGGACACTCGCTACTCTAATTAAATTCACATTCCGTGGTTGTGAGAAGCTGTTATCGATACGTCACCCGATTCTAACCAGGATTCAGAACATTCGTAAAAACCACGACGTCATCTGGAGTGAAATAAAAATATCAAATAATATCCTCGTCAACAGATCTACGACTCGCCTAAAGACGAGTACCTACCTATTACGCAAAAAAATCCAAAAGAAAAATTTCTAATGCTATTAAAGAGGATGGTCCAGAGAGCCCAAAAAAGCAATTAATCTTCGTAACGCAATCGTATATGTCTTTTCAAGAATAAATCCATGCATCGGTCGCTGTTCAGATGAAATCTGATGCAACTGATGAACATCACAAGTACAACGCATGTCTGCTCGCTCATCGACATCGAAAGTGCTCAATTGTAGTTACTTCGTAGTCCGTGCGTGTTACCTACACGTCTAAATAGCAAATGTTTTCAGGCTAACGGGGCCAATGTCAAAGAAATTGAAAGTGGCGCGGGACTCGTTTTCGAAACCAGATCGTCGGTATACTGTTGAGCATCATCTTTGCAGCTTCTGAGTTCGTACTGCATCTGCAGCACGAAACGATCGTAGCCTGCGTTGTGCTGAGAGGACGGAAGCTGATATCCTTGCTAGCTAGATATAATTAGAGACGTCGTAAAGTGTGGAATAAACAGCGTTTGATTGCACGTCGTGTTCATGCTTATTGATTTGTAATGTGCTTCCTATGTTATATATTCATTCAGGTCAAATAGCGAAGTTCGATTGAAGTTTTTCTCATTCGCATCAATCTTTTCAATGAATTCGTTCATTCTTGGATGTCCGTAGCAAAGTTTTGACGTATGTATGACGCATGAGTAACTCCTGTCTACTTCAAGGCAACCCCAATTCGAACCAATTTTCACCTTCACCTTGTATTTATTTACTACCTTGACTCGGCAGTCTACACTAGCGACAAAGTGTCTCATGAAGAAGCTGTAACTCTTCCTTTCGGTCTTTAGTTATATGTAGACTGTTTAAACGTGTGTTCTGGCTCTATGCTGTCTTACATATCACTTCTTGTAAACTGAAATGTATTATATTATTGCCTCTCTTTTTTTTTTTGACAAGCTATAATCAAGGCGCTTGGACGAGACTGGTGGTTCAAAATGGTTCAAAATTGACTTTTTGACCTATATAGTCAAGGCAGTTTGTATACATTACATATACATTGCCTGTAAAGCGTGTATTCGAAAGAAGACCTTTTTTTAATTGCTGGAAAAGAAAATATGACGGAAAGAACTTATACTCTTGCCATCAAGATACTTCTGATAGGGTCTTGTAGTCCAGAGAAAAGACACACTCTGATTAAAAGGCACTAAGGAAAGTGTGAGGCATCAGAGGCAGCAATTGCCTTCGAACAGGTATTTCAAATGTTCGAATGGGGTAAATTGTTCGGGAAGGGACGCAACTAGGAAATTTAAAGAATTATTTTTTGACTTGTCAGCTAGAAAATTGTTCCGTGCACTTTGTCACTTCACGGACACCGCGGTTGCTTACTTGCTTTGTGTTGGTTCGCTACCTCATTTGGGTACACTACTTATAGTCCAGGACGTTTAGAGTTTGAGGTCGACATTTTAGGTGGCAAGCTGAATTTTTCAGCATATGTTCAGAATATTCCCCTGAACATTGGTCAAGAAATCTATAAAAATCAACCAAGGGCTTCCTCGATTTCTACCCCTAAATAGGGGCGGAGTGTCATAAAACCATAGTTATTGGCGAAGATAAGGAAGGTATCGAAAAATTTACAACGGAAATGTTGTAGCTTATTAAATTATCAAGATAACAGTACCAAAAATATTGCGATTCAGTTCAAATATGACCAAAATAATTCAACTTTTATTGGGCCCTTTTTCCGTCTGCCACGATTTGTGTTCATTTTCCATGATTGAACCATAATTATTGGCGAAGATAAGGGAGGTATCGAAAAAATTACGCAGCAATGTTGTAGCTTACTAAATTCTACGGATAACAGTACCAAAAATAATTGCAAGTAAGTTCAGGGATTACCAAAATAATTCAACTTTATCGAGTGTTTGTTTCCGTTTGAAGCGACTTTTGCTCATTTTCCATTTCGCACCTTAAAAATGTCCGGCTGGTCGGAGACTCGAACCCCGGTCCTTCGGATTTCGCGTCCGATGCGCTACCAGCTGAAGAGAGAAGTTAATATATATGAATCTCATCTTTCGTGAAATGTCATTTTATTAACTATGCATCCCTCATCTGAACCAGAGATATCAAAAGTCTTCTTGTTTATTACTTGCATGGTATTTGCTTGCTGTGGCAACCAACATATTTTTTAAGAGTACACACTCTATGTCGATAACTTACAACTATATTCGGCTTGTAAAAAAATGTCTAGACAAATTTTGAACCACCCACGGGTAACCTTACTTGGTGACATTACGTGCCCATTACGAGACCAATTTCGCCGATGGTACTCTAGGAATAAAAATGGGCACTTCGATCCTTAAACGAGTATAAAATGAAAATAGTAGGTACGCACTCTAAAAATAATGATTGTCAAGTTAATTCCAATCAACTTGCAACTCTAATTAATGGAAATTTTCTGCACGATGGCCCACGATGCTGGCATGCGAGTCATTACGGTCATGGCCGTGATACAATTCTGTTCAGTTACGTCTTACAAGACGACTGCTTCAAGAGTATTTTACTGTACTATGCTGAAATAATAAGGAAGGATATTGACACACACCACATCAATGATCAGCATTCCAGCCATGGGAGAAGTGATAGAATTTACTGCATTGGTGATTGAATGCTCTATAGCTGAATCTGATGACAGAATATTAGCATATTATCCCTAGCATTATAACGCACCTCCTGAAGTGACAGTTGACGTTTCTATCATCGTGAGATTGACAGCGCTCTTGGGACATATCTGTTTTAAATGTATCAATTAGCGAGAACGGCATTGAGTAGCACAGTATAATTGCTTTCTAAAATATCTTGATCATGGTGTTGGTGGTGTTTTATTGAAGACGCTGTACTTACACTTACGCTTGACGCTTTACACTTTAACCGTAATTTATTTAACCGAGCCAAAACTTGATTAAATAAACAAGGAAATATTTTTGATTTTGAAAAATTAGGTTACCACTCTAGCAAAGATGTAGTTTAAACAATTTTCGGTAATGTTTTCCAAAATAGTTAACAAAAGTGTATGGCTAGTATATTCGCGATATACGACGTGTCTCCGGTTTTTATTTATAGCTCCACCAATTTTAAAAAAGTAGTAATTTTAGAAACTATTTACTTCTCACAGTATTACAAATGTGCAACGTGCTGTTGAAGGATCTTATTTACAACAACGACATCAACATCAACAACAACAACAACATCAAAAAACTAGCGTACCTGACATTATCCAATGAAATCTTACATGTCAGTTATATAATTATAAA
>QKMV01002416.1:0-13371 GCA_003287335.1 Lednia tumana
AAACAATATAAATAAAACAAATAACATATTATGTTACCACAAGCTAGCCAAAGCCAGCTAATTGGTGCCAGTATCACAAGAAAACAAAATACAAACACGCAATACAATGAAAAATAAATACAATATTTTCTTTCAAGAATATTAAAATCCCTTCCAAAATACCCGCCTACTCAAGGACTCCAACCCCGGACCTTTTGCTTATATAGCAACTGCTCTACCACTGAGCTAAGCAGGGTACGACATTTCGGAAGTGAATTAATGCTCATACAGTTAAACTAGGGGGTACCAACATTTTATATTTACTTGAACAAACTACCATGTAGATCATGTTTACTCCAAAGTCGAAGCTAAGCTTGACTTATGCATACCGGCATTTGTTGTTTTTGTGCACCATCAGAATATTTTAGCATGGCAGGACTCGTAAACCACTCCCGTAATGTCGTATTTTCTAGAGTAGCTCAGACATTGGCGGCAATTAAATTTAATCAGTACCAATATAACCACCAAATTAAAGCTTTAAATTGTTCATTATCACCGGAAAATGTCTCTAAAAGGTTTTACGACTGATCTTGAGCCATGCATGATGAAGTTATTAATGGACTCATCCCATACCTGGAAAGTTTAATCCGCCTATCGAAGACTAGAAGATTGGGTTCCGTTTCATCCCATGCCGACATGACTTTGTTGTCGATCAGAGTAGCAAACATCTGACTCTCAATGAAGCGTGATAGAAAAGGTAGGTGTGACTCTGGCTGATCTGACAAGAAAGTGGCCTTATCGAAGTTCTGCATCGAGTCTCGATCTGACAGCCAATCGTCACGGCCCTGAAAAAGTGCACAGTCAAATATTGCCTGATGCAGGGCTGGAAAATAGGAACAAATTGGAAAGTTGAAACATTTATTCACGAAAAAAATGTCCGAAAGTTACAGCTTGCTGAATAGTGAGCACCTTTGAACCAACAAAAGATACTAATTAGCTTTACATTGGTCACCAAACATTTTTCACAATCACAACACACAGTTTTGCAAGGAAATTAGTCACTTGAAAGTCACACACAAGGTTCTCAGCTTCCTACCAGGATCAACACCTGAAGTTATGTGTCAAAAAATGTTGGTGTTTAATGATTGCAAAATGTGCTGAAAAATTGTTGTGGCAACTAAAATCTCAACCGTTTTAACAATTCACAAGATTTCAAATTTTGTCTGTACACTGTGTTAGACTAGTAATTGGGAGTTTGAGACCAGTCGTAAACCCGCACTCCCTGAAACTTGTCTACGATATCCACCTCCATTCCCACCTCTCCTACAGCATCCTTTCCTGGGAATCCTCTCCCCATGCCAAAAGTATCTTCCTCATCCAAAAACAAGCCAGCCGAATCATCTCTGGTATTTCTTGCTGGAAAATATGCAAACTTCATCTCACTCATCTAGAAATTCTCACCCTCACCTGCACTCTCATCCAATCAGCCAGCCAATTTGTCCGTTCCCACCCCAATCTCTTCTCACTCAACTTATCATTCCAGTCACACGCAACTTTAAGCCGAAACAATATCAGCACCACCACCCACATGCACTCCATCACCCACAGCCTGCTTCACCAAAGCACAAGAAGCTACAACCCCACACCTTCAAATCCTCTCCCACATGAAAGAATCCACCAAACGTTGCAACCCCCAATCATTCCTGACCCAAAATCTCTTATATTCCCTAGAATCTAGATGAACTCTTCAACCTCCAACCACCTCCCGCATACCCCCTCCTGCCGATACAAAAATGAGCATTGGCAAGACTCGGGGGAAGAAGAAGAAAAAGAACTGCTGCAAATTATCATTGCTCATCTCAATTCATTGTCTCCTATCTCACCATTTCATCACCTATTGTTGCATTTCCATTTATGTAACCTATAAGATAGATCTCGCACAGTGCACAACGTACATGTCCTATGGGCCAGACCATTGTGTCCGCGAATAAAATTACAAAAACAATTTTAATGAGGGATGACATCGAGTCCAGAGTTTGTAGATCAGTTGATTGCTTTTTTAAACTACCGGCTACTCGCTTTTTTTCTTTACAAAATAGACCTATGTCCGTAAGCTGTCAACACTACATTCTTTCTTTCAAAAGAGGAAAATTGCTATGTTGGAAGTCTCATGTTCCTCATGAAAATAATACTCTCACAAAGAAGTGCTACAAGCTTAATGAAAAGTAAAAACAAATTTCTTGATTGTAATGTTTATGCAAAGATAGGAAGTGACAAATTTGCGATATTGGTTGTGGGTGGCATGACTGTTGCTGTGTTTATGTCTGTTCTCATGTCTTTTAAAGATATAGGAAACCTGTATTTGATAGCATGAACAGCCCACTGCATTCATCTATCCTGACATCTAATGCAAAAAGACTGTACTTTAATCGGTTCTCAGAATGCAGCTACGAGCGATTATAGAAACTACGGAACTCAAACGTTGACATTACATTGCTTTCCAATGAGCAAGCACCATCTAAGCATAGCTTAGTGCCTGGGGAATTTTTTCCACTATTTATTTGTAAGAAAAAAGGGGATATCATTCTGTCAGCTCCCTGCACGTCTTATTTACGCAGACCAGAAGTGAATTTATCATTGACTGGAGCAACTATTTGTTAGTACTTTTTTAATTGCATTTTTTGTTGCATCACCTAGGTACCAAACAGGTGTGTTCGCTGTGCTCACCCGTGATCATACTCCGAAACACGTGTGCTTATTGGTCAGATGTAGTAATTTGTCGCAATACTATCGTGACTCGATTCCCTGCCGGAATCCACTTGCATTTTTTCCGATCCCAATTTAGTCATGGACACGATTAACATGTACAGAGCGCAATCAATTACAATTATTTGGACAGTGCATTTTATGAATCTGAGGTGCAAGCAGAGGCAATTTTAGCAGACGACTTAGTTTTTTTCTTCGAGGAAAAAACTGTAAAGCAGTGGCACCGCGCTCAGGACTGATGGTGCAAACATAATAAATTTCAGATACGGCACTGACCATTAATCATCGAATGCATCTGCTACTGAGTACTGGATGTGTCTGCAGACTGCAAGTGAGCAAATCCAAAAAGCGTTATCAATTAATCACCAATACTCTGATGAAGCCGAGGATTTCAGTTCCTTTGTTTTTAAAAATAAACAAAGTCTGTATGCCTAGAGGGAGTGGTGCCAAATGTCTTGTGAGACACTATGACTCAGTGCCATACACTTGAGAAAGACTAGTGAACAATTACGTAGGGTCAGGGCACATTTTAGAGAAAGGTTCAGTCCACTGTCAGAACCAAATAGCTATACTTGAAATTTTACGCATGGGTGAAATGCACATTTTTGAAAGCGAGCAATCGGTTTAAGCATTGACAATCTGTTATCTTTAGAAACTGATTCACAACCAATTGCTTGGTACCCCGTATTATCCCTATTTTAAATCTACTTGAGGATTCTTGTCTAGTGAGTTACAGTCCCATTATTGACTGTGGCATAATAAGCACCTGCTGTGGCCCAGAAGTCATATGCGGTTTCTATTTTTCTTAATTCTGATCTCAATTCACTTCGCTTACCTGGTCGGGTTGAAGGACACATCTCTCATACGTGGAAAAAACGTGCACGAATTTGTTGAGGAAAACCTCGCGCACAGCACGATTGAACCGTAATTGCTGCAGGTATCGATCATGTTTCGGTGGCTGCCGGGGGGCGAGTGGGGATCCACGTCTCTCACGTGACCAGGAATGCTTCCTGCGTGGAAGAGTTGAATGCGTGCTTCGACTTCGATGTCCATCACTCCGTCGTACACCATGCTCATCAGCTAGTTTCGTCAACTCAGCACCAAGCTGCTCTCGCTCAGGGAAGCTCGGCATTTCTTCCGGAAGCTGAACACTACCAGCATCTACATCGACACAGCACAAATTTGCCTGAAAAAAAATTGGTATTCTAGATTGTCACAACTCGAAAGGTTTCAGAGCTGAAATAGATGATAAAATTGTACTGTAAAGGTCTATTATTGCCCTATGAGATTTTAGCCCTTGCACGGCCTTGTAATATCTGCTTGATGTTTAAGAAATGTTTTCATCGCAGGGAGTTTTTATTTTGAATACATCCCCGAGCTATAATAATATGATAATGTCACTTTTGTCCGTAAGTTTCACCCAGAAGTTAGAATATTTATTTTCACATCAAACAATTTGGAACGCGGCACATGGTCTTGATCCTGTGCACCCAAAAATTAGCGGTTTCGTCGCAAATTTTGGCTTCGCCACAAAAATTTTCCATCGCTTTACACTTTAGGCCTTGTCATTCTAGGATTCGCCTATTATTTTGGGCTTTGCCTCTTTAATTTGGGTTTCATGTTGTGAATTTCCCTCACATGGTTCCAACTGATGGGGTTTGTCTTGACGTTTGGGCTTAAGCAGCGGAAACGTTAATTTTGTGGAATTAACCTCTATTTTCTGCGATGGGCCAGACCAAATTTCAGTTTGGTCACAGACTAAAAGGCGAAGCCTCGAATGACAAAATCTTAAGTGGAAGGCGAAGAACAAATTTCGTGGCGTAGACGAAAATATGGGGCAAAACCGTAATATACCTCCGCTCATCGAGCGGGCGCTACACTAGTCTATATCTATATTAATGGTTGGTTTAATATCTTTGGTCTCTTTAGAGAATAGCTGATACAGAAGATCAGGGGATTACTGAACATGGTGACTGTGGTACCTATCAGTTATAAGAAAAAGGGAATAGTGTAGGTGGCTGCTTACTGGCTAAGGGCTGATGCTGGAACAGCAGGCCCCTTTTGTTCACTTGAATTAATATTCCCTATTTTAGATAATAGCTCTACAGATCTATGTTTAAAACCTCAGTTTCAAGGACTAGTAATCACCTGACTGCCAATTTTCTCACTAGAACCGCAGCCATGTAATCCCATGATGAAAGGTACCGGAGCATCAAGGAAATGCTGCATGGATGCAGGCAACACTGGTACGTAGACATGCTGCCAGGAGAAGGGAAACAGAAGCGCGACAATGCTCTCTGCTACTACCATTAGCCGCTGGTAGTCTGAAACATGGTAGTCTTGTACATAATGCCAATATATAAATTCTAGCTAGTAAAAGTCATGGCTACATACCTGCTGAGACAAGGAGCACCTGGTTCTCGAGAAGCACGCAAGTAAATAACTGAATTACAGCATCCACGCCGAGTAAAGCAAACATCTCTTGCATGGGAAAGTCAAAGAGTGGCAACTCTTCTGACAAATTCGGTCTTTGCAAGAGAACTGGTCTATCCCAGCAAATGAATGAAATGCTTTGGCCTGGAGATGGCACTTGTACCCGGTACAGCAGATGGTGAACGTGGCTCTCTAGGCTGAGCTCTCTAGCAGAAAGAGAGCATGCCAGCAGTCCAAACAAGAATTGTTGGGCTGCATGCACGAACGGAAGTTGGCATAAAAGTGTGATGCTCTTGCTGACAAATAACTTGTCGTGGGCTGCATCAAAATATCCTGGTGCAGCACCAGGCCTTCGTGCAGATAGTTTGAAGTGCCGAGGTAGGGACCGAGTTCCGACTGCAGGGCCACCAGACAGCTCGGTCAGATGCATAGCCTGAAGCGTCTGCATGGCATTACAGATCTTTCGCTCCTGCATCTCTTCGAAAAACACCTGACTGAAGCCATATGTGCGGCTGCCATCTTGGCGGGTAATCACAAAACTGTGAAATCGAGGCTCGCGAGGGTGCTTTTGAGTGCGAAACTGAAGCCCATGCGGCAGACATAACTGCAACCACCATAAAAGCTCAGTATTGGGATAAGGCAATCAGAGAAAGTTAAAAACCCATTTTCTCACCATGCTCACAGCATCCTTGTCAAAAGGGTTCCAGGGAACGTTGTCTGGGTAGTGGGCTAGCACCTGCGACTTGTACGATCGATCCAAGGGGGTCGATTGCAGGTTGTCCCCTGCAAATTGTAAACAACATCATGAGAAACAATAGAGTTTGGCATTGAAACTAAATGTTGACATCAAGGAGAATACTACCTCTAAAAGAACTTTACTCACCAGAATCAGGTTCTAATCCAGACCCAAGATCAAGACCAGTGATGACAAAGTAATCTGCAAATCTATTGTTGGGTCCAGAAGACGACGATGAGCGTGACGAGGCACTGCTCATCGCAAAATAACTCTTTGGTTTGATTTCTAGATGTTATTATTAAAAAGGTGCGAGGCACAAGCTACTAGCAAGGAAAATATTACACTCATCGAGCCTTGCCACCCTTCCGATGCCAGTAGCCAAGAATATGTCAACATTTTAGCAAGTAATCATGATGCCCCATTAATCACTGCACCATCGTTTGGTACCCAATCACTTTCTCTATAGTTTCAATGGAAGGAAATCATGATGTTCTTGAGTCAAACTTCACCATTTCCCACGAAATCTAATCCGAATTGACGTAATCTACGGTCCATTTATCCAAAGCCCCAATTAATCAATGCTCAACAAACTAACCTAACCTCCGACCTTTGCCCACAGCCCTCTCAACACGTGTGAGCTGTCTACTTCTACACCGCTACGGGAAATGTAAACAACAAATCTGATTTTTGATGTTATTGATTTTTGGTCATAGTGTGGAAGGTGTGGTTAGTGAAATCTGTCAACTTCAGTTGATCTCAAAATAACATCAACATGTATGCCGTTTTAAGTAAACAGTCCATTGTTTCCATTCAACTCGGTGGAAAATAATATGAGTTACAGCTGAAGTATAATGCAATCACAATCGGTACGTGGTGGTACTAAAGTTCTGAAAGTACCTACCCAGTGTCAGTGGCTACAGCAGTGCCCATCATGGCATGTAATGCAAGTTTGAAACATGTGGGAAATACATGGCTACACTCCGCATTAGTTTTTAATAGTTTTTAAATTTGCAGTTTATTGGTATATCGAATAAGTTAGTCCATTTATCTTCCCAAGTAATTAATATCTCTTCATGCAAAGTGCTTGCCTCGGAGCGCCTATATTTCGGAACTACTTGAACTTTTCCACACAAAGACACAAATCGGCAAACTATGTTCACGGTTTATTGCAGATTCGGGGGTGAGTTTCCATTAGCCAGGATGACCAGCTGGGCTGAGAGGATGCATCGAAGAGCTGCTACCTTCAGTAGTGTTGTTACGTCTTGCGGCCATTCAGCAACAGTTCCATATCCGAGGCGATTGGAAAAAGTAAAGTTTGGCATTCCCCTGGATGAGGTTTGCAAGAATGACATCCCTGGACCACTTCTTGTGAGTTAATAAATAAATGTAATTATACTTTAGGGGTGGGCAAGTGGGCCTAATGCCTGAGCCATTTTCGGCAATGAATTGAGACCATTTCCATAGAAAAATGATGTTACGTGACTACAAAGTTCGTTGTGGACAAAACTGTTTATATAAAGGGGTTGTAACCTGCGGGTCTAAAAAATATCACTTCTAAATGATCCATAGGTAATTAGGAATTTTGAGACGTAAAGAAAAATTTCTGCTCCAGTGCAAGCCACAGAAAAAATTGTCCAACGGCGTGCTTTTCATGCTCCAATCGAAATCTCCCTTGATGATACAGTAAACCTTTATTTAAAAACATTAACAGCCCACTAGTGTGCATTCATCTATCCCTATGCGCATCGTGAAAAGTCAATATTATAATCGGTTATAGAGAAATAGGTTATAGAGAAATTATATGCATGACGGTATTCAAACGTTGACCACCCTTAGCTTAATCATGAGCAAGCGCCATCTAATCCGGCTTAGTGTCTGGCGAATTTGTTGCACTGTGCAATCGTGAGATACGAGGGTATTTAATTTTACCATGCCCGTGCACGTCTTATTTACACATAGTACCAGAAGTGAATTAATCATTGACTGGAGCTACTGTTGGTTATTACGTTTTCTTAATTGCATTTTTGTAGCGTCACGGTCACCTAGGTACCAAACGAGTGTATCTGCAGTACTCACCCGTGATCACACTCCAATACAAGTCTGCTAGTGGTCAAACGTAATAATTTGTAGCCATAATATCGTTGCATTGTTTCAATCAAATTTTAGTCATAGATACTATTAACATGTACCGAGCAAAATCGCAATTATTTAGACAGTGCACTTTATGAATCTGAGGTGCAAGCAGAGGTAATTAGCAGACGGCATATCAATTTTTTCTTGGAGGAAAAACTTTATACCAGTAGCACCGCACTCTGGACTGATAGCGTGAACATAATAACTATCAGGTACTGCACTGACCATGATCATCGAATGTTTAGGTACTTGATGACCGAACGGTTTGGCGTGTTGGATACACAGGTTCTCGTTACAGCACTGAAGCTCAGCAACATTGTGATGGAATCCAAGTTTTTGCTGCTCATCGTTTAAGTCAAACATCTGGAATGATTTTGACCTTGCCTGGAAAACTATAGTGACTGATGCCATTAAGACATTCCAATCGATTTTAGTGCTGAAAATCGCAAACCTCTGGCATCTCGGAGCCATTTAAAACACGCCTTGCACTTGCAGTGATTAAGTCGCAACTAAGCCTGACACAAGGTCGAGCGAGAAAAGGGATGTGATCATAATCTGCAGTCGCAGACACCCGGACTACCTTTTTTTTTTTTAGTGGTATTTAACGACGCACTGTATTGACAACTGACCCTGTGGCACTGGTCTATTGGCGTCGGTGAATGATAGGGTGATAATGAAGGTGATGATGAGTCTAACAGGGAAGAGGGGAAACCCGGCGCCGGCACGTAGCCTACTCCTGTCGAAGAGCACCAAGGGGACCACCGCTTAACGTCCCTTCTGAAGGACGGTACAACTCGAACAGCATGAGATTCCTCCACTAATCCATACTGTCGAGAGGTGGATTGCAAGAGGAGTGAAGCTGTTGCACTAACTTCAAACCCTCCAGCCTCTCTCCCAAACAGAAATGGACCTTGGTATGCATGGTCACCCATCCAACCTTTGGTCCACCGCAATGTTGCTTAACTTCGGTGATCTCACGAGAACCGGCGTATGCCAAACCGTTCGGTTACCGGACTACTTTGTTCTAAGCACAGATGCATTAAAAACCAGAATAGCAGTTTGAGTAGAGTTGATTGGGAGAATCTGAATATGAAAACTTATTTGTTTACTATATCTTTAAAAAACAACAAACGTATTTTTGGACCCTGAGCAGCTAGGAGTAATTGTTGTCAGTAAATATTCTAGCCCACCCACTCATCCATCTTTTGATTGCTATTTTTCCATGTCCCTTTTTATGGCTGGATGGAAGATTTTTCCAGGAGAACCTGCAGGTGTTTCACAATATTTTCTCCAATTTTTATAGGAGCAGAAAATTTTGGTTGCATCTCTACATTCCCAATTAAAATCTACCTACATATTATTGTTTGGAACTATCGGGCTTGTAGTCGTTGTTTGAACGTTTATTTATGGGTTTCTTAAATAATGAATCTTAAACATGACTAATAAAAAAACTTTTTAAAAACTCATTGTAACTTTCCAGGTATTAATACTGAAACTGAACAAAGAAGCACCTTACAAGAAAGATGTCTTTCGTGCCCCTGGTCACCAAGGAAACATGAAGCAGTTGATCCATTTCCTTCAAGCTGGTCATCTTGTGAATATGGACAACTTTTCAGTTTACACTATAGCGTCAGTGTTAAAAAAGTTCCTTCGTAAATTACCTGGGGGCATCTTCGGACAGGACGGCGAACAAAGCTTGTTCTCGATCATCGATGCAGAGAGCGTTGAACAGCAAAGGGATGAAATACATAGGTGAGTGAAGAAAATCGGGAAAGCTTCATATAGTCTACTGTGAGAGCTCCATACTGCATTACACCTGCAAAGTGGCTGACTTGATGATACTTTCTGTGTTATTTGTCACCGGCGCTCCAAGCCGAAAAGTATGCTAATTAATATTGTAGAGTTTAGGTCGTGGTCAGGATCCAGATACATTCTCATTTTCTAGCCTGGTGACCGCGCTGCCTGCTCACACCCAGCGGCTATTAATCCTGTTGTTCGGAACGTTCCGCATGATCGCTTCGAACGCGGAACGCGCTTGCACCGGCATGACGGCTGAAGCGCTAGGCGTTAGCGTGGCTCCAAGCTTCTTCCAGTCTTGTGTTCGTGGTTCCAAGCCAGTGAAGATGGAAGATGTACATCGCTTCAAGGTAACTTGTATACTTCTTCTTTTGACATTTCATTTATTTTTATGCATTAACAGGTGATTGTTTTTCTGTTTTCATTACTTTCGTTACGCAGGCTGAAATTACTGTAAGTACTGCAGTCTTAATGCGGTAGCTTCATTTACGTAGGTGTATGAATATTAAGAGCTGGAAAATGAGAACAGATATGCAATTATAGCTGGTGGGAGGGAGAATATTATTGATTCTAATCATAATTTTAATGCACACATTCCTTGTGTGTTGTAAATATTGTTTAGGCTTAAGTCGATGTGTGAAAGGCTAAAAAAATATCACTTTTTAATGATCTTGAATTAGCTATTAAGAGCCACAAACAAAAATTTCTGTTTCAATACAACCGGGAGAAAAATTGGTCAAAGCCTGCACTTTTCAGCCAGGGTGCTCAAGTTGAAATCTCCCATAAAAAATAACACAGCGTAATTTTCGACCAAGGACGAGTCCTCAGGTGAGGACACCAAACCCCAGCTACACCAAGCTTTTTGCTCAATTTAATTTTTAAAATAATTTGTTTCGATGATCATTTAAAAACGCATCAACTAAAGGAAGAAGTAATTTTTATCAGAATATTATTTTAGCCCCTGAGTTAGCAATGGGGTTCAATTTTTTGGTTTAGGCACCTTTGCCTCAAGTGCGGCCCAACTGGTCTGGCCCGAAGCCCGCCGTGACTATTTTTGCGGCCCAGCTTGAAGTATTTTCCCATCAACTCACACTCTTTCAAGTCTGAAACTGTATTTAGCTGTCCGAGGCTGTCTAAAACGGCCCGAGAGCTTGCAACAGCCCGTAGCCGTGCGCGAGTGCTAGAAAGTAAAAACAACGTTAATTAAGGATAGTAAAACGTGATAAAACAGTCGAATACAATCAGTTGCATTTTCCGAAGCATTCCTATACTACCTGTGTGAATTAAGGATCAATAGATCATCAGCAAACTTTGTGAGAGGCGCCGTCCTGATGGCATTTATATTTTGTCATCCTGCATTTTATGCCGCGTAAACGTAGCTTTGATGACCACGAATCAATACATGCAAGTGCTTATGAAATAATAACAACTTCCTTGTAAAGAAGTTTGCAGGAAGGAGGAACTCACCAGTTATACAGAACATTTCAAATTTGGATCATATAACTTGCTCAAACTGAAAGTCTTCAGAACACCCATAAGTCCATCTGGCAGCCAAAAAGCCAGAAATTCGTCTGACGGTCGGAAAGCCCTACACAGCCCAACTCCCCGCAGACTTCCCAGCTCCATGGCCCGGGCCGGCTCAGTCCATGGCCCAATAATTGAAATAAATTTGGGCCGGGCTGGACTTTTTTTCTCATCTCCACGATGAGCCAATATCGTTATCGAGCCTATCGTTTGAGCGCTTTGAAAACCTCTGGTTTTGTCATTACGGCTCAGATGCTATTACGCATTAATAATAGGTTATTCATCCCGTAATTAAGTATCAATAAAATGTTATTAATCGTTTTAACTTCTTCAAAACAATAAAAAATCCAACTATCCTTTTCCTCACCACTGCCTACAGTATCAACGTAATAACAAATGGGATGTAATTTGTGTGCTGAAAATTTTTGGGTCAGAATTACTCTCAGATAGCGAGCGAGGAGTGAGACCGACTGGCAAATAGAGAGCGAGGAGCATGAGACCAGGGAGACTAAAAGTAATCGACCAATATGCAATTCTCGTGGCGCGGCACAGCCTGAAATGTCAAAAAATATTATAATTTTACACCAAAAACATTGCTTTTTCATGTAGGTCAATTGAAGTTTGTATGAAACTTTCCATTTGATTATGCGGTTTTGAACAACGCACTCAACTCTTTGGTCTATGGCATTGGTCATATAAAGTCAGTAAAACTTTCAAATTGATGTGTAACTTAAAAATTTGAGGGTAACAGCCCCCTTCAGAGCAACATAAACCATGTTTAAATGTATTGCTCTTCAAAATGACATTGTAGCTCCAATTTCCAGGTAGCTACTAGAATAATGAAGTTCCTCATCGAAAACTTCGGCGTCAGCAATTTATTCGGACGAGACAATTATGAATTTTATGCCCGGATTACGGGACGGATATTAAAAGTGGAGGAAGATTGGATATTCAGCTTCCGCTACCCTCCAGACACGCTAGTTTCTCGTAAGCATTTTCTTGCACAGACTGAGCTCTTAAACTATGCCAATTTGCTCTAATCAATTATGTTTACAGGCCAGTTATCTTTGGAAGCAGAGAAGTCTTGGTTCAAGTATGAGTGTGAGAGATGGGAGCTCAAGTTTATCTTGGAATGTGAGTATATCACTCAAACTGCTTGTTGTTTAACTCTAATTGTTAAATATTAACATTGGTAACAAGAGGATATTTCGGTCAAAATTTTTGAATCAAAGGTGTACACCTGCTCCAATCGATGCAAAATTGATTGAACCCAATGTGTTCCCTGCTTAGCAATGTCTCGGCAGGAAGAAAGCCAGTCTGCGCCAGCACTGAACCAGGCTGCCTTTGACCCTGGTGCCCCCAGCTCTTCCCTGGGAACTATACCCGTGAACATTCGGTCGTCTGGTGGGGACATGACTCTGGAGGAATTGAGAGCCATCAACCGTTACGCGGAAAGTACTCGAAGCCTATCGTTCTTACCGCAGGTTCATGACAGGCAGGCTGCTCGTATGCGAACTCGCTCCGAGTGGTTTCTTGCTGACCAGTTGCGCCGGCAGCGCTCATCATCTTCAGGCAGTCTTGGTAAGTTGATTCAGACAGCAAGTTGAGCAATTTTGATTTTTAGGCTTTACAAAAATTTCAAGGTCCCGGCTTACACCGTACACACCTTTTACAGTGACCAGTGCCAGTGCTGAGTCGATACGGCGTACAAGCTTCAGGCGCCGCAGGGATCACCACCGATCATCAAGTCGGCGGAAAAACAAAGAAAATGGATCAAAACCTGTGCAACAGACTCCACCTAAAGCCTCCCTACAAACCCAACTCAATAAACAATCCTCCTTGGATGAAGATGTCTCTGAACAAGATTGCACCGAAATCGATGTGCACACGTTTCACGTAACACTTACTTACAAACCAAGGATTTAACCAAAGAACATATCACTGAACATCACTGAGTGGTTGTTGCATTGACTTAAGTATTATTATCATTATTATTATTTTTA
>QKMV01002417.1:0-13364 GCA_003287335.1 Lednia tumana
GACCCGTTAAGAACCTGACGGTCCGTTAACTTGTTATTACCATGGCAACAGCCAATCAGGTGTCTTGATTCTCTTTCGAACGGACCGTAAATATTTAACGGATCACTGAAAAACTGGCCCTAACTGTGAAATGTTAGTAGATGCTAGATGCTATAGTTAAAGAAGCTATTTTAAAATGCATTCTGTAGATGAAAATCTGCAACTTTGTAGTCCATTGTTGACCACAACGTTGATTCTATATAAACTTTTTCCCAGAAATAATGAATTCAAACCTAGGGCTCCAAATGAATTTAATTTTGTACCTAATGCCAAAATGGTCAGTACAACTGTGTGTGGAACACGGACAAGTCGCAACCCCGCGGTAGGGACAGGTTTGTGATTTTCAATCGCGGTTCGCAGGCGCATTTATTGTTTCTCTAATGGAGCACCAATTAGTGGTCATAAAGAAAATTTGTGCGAAAGGTAGAAAACGACTGAAAGAGTTGATTTTGTATGATTTTGTAGAGTGGGGGGGGGGGGGGGCCTCTGGGCGCGCAAAACCTTAAGACGTCCCTGATCCTATCCTCTTCCTCACACTTTGGAGACTAAAATTGGTGCACAAGAGAGAGCTGAGGGAGCAAACACACAAAAAAGAAAGCTGTCGTTAAAAGCAGCAAGATTTTTGGAGGTCAATGACTGAGAAACGTGTTACTGTTGTTGTATGTTAATTATTAATCACTCACTTTAGAGCTTATTAGACTTTATACCCTTTATTTGCATACTGTTGTAGACTGTTAATCACACGAGTCAGATTTTAGTAGGCAATGACCTAGGTGGATTATAGGAGGAGCTTATACATCCTCCTAGGCAATGACAATGTGTACAGCCAAACATAATTTCTAATTTGATTCATTTTGTGTTCATTTGGTTAGTTATCTCTTCTGTCATACCAACAATGTATAAAAAACAAGGCTCAAAATAAGCTTCACTTTGTTTTTAGCCTTGATGGTTCAAATCTCCAGGAGCAAAACTCTCCAGTAATCATTTACAACTCCAAAGTGGCACCAAAAGTGAAACTAATTATAGAGGCTTCCTTTTCATTGGGAATCCTAGTTATTTCTTTAGTACAATTTCAAAGGTTTCTTTGTAAGGACCGACCTTGCTAATGTATTATTAGCTAATTATGTATATTTTTTATATTCACTTCATTTGAAATTTAAAATTATGCCCAATCATTATTTAATTGCATAATGTTGTACTAAATTAGCTGTCTTGCAGATTTTTTGCTGACACTGTGTTTTTTTCATACATTTTTTGGCTATTTACCAAAACAGTTTTATGTAAGCAGCCAGTAGATACCCAGCTCTTGACTGTTCTGTCTGTAGGTCTAGGTTGAAAACTGAACTTGACTGTTATTGAAGAAAGTTGAACAACTTTCACCGACCTGCATTAGAAAAGTGCGTGGCATACAGTGTCAATGACAGTTGGTTCCAAACCACAAACCACACAACAAGCCACATCGTGCCCACCGCCTTTCGAAATGGAGTTCCCTTTCGAGATCCGGGAAGTGGACCCGGAGACAAACAGGCAGCTGCTGGAAGATTTCAACGGGGAGCGAACCGGGTTCCTGCAGGTGGGGAAGGAGAAGTACTTCTTCCCGAGCAAGTATGCCACGGAGGGACCACAATTCTACAACTTTGCGCCCCGCAAAGATGACACTTGGGTAGTCACCTACCCTCGATCTGGTGAGAACAGTTCATCCCTTGTCGACACTGTTGCAAGCCAATCAATTTGTTTTGTAACTTGAAACTACAAAAACAAATACTTGATGAAATAAATTCTGTTCTAGGAACAACATGGACTCAGGAACTAGTCTGGCTGATTGCCAACGATCTGGATTATTCCAAGGCCGCTGGATCTTCCCTGGATGCCCGCTTCCCTTTTCTCGAGTATGTTAAAATATCGCTCTGTCCAAAAAAATTCTAAATTTTTCTTTAAGTATTCCGAGCATCTCAAGCATACTTTGTTGCTAAAGCCCTGCCGGTGTAGCAATAGACCTATTCCAGCCAAGAAAAGAATACTAGATCTACCTACTAAGAAAAGCCACCTGGGTTGTGATTGCCCCATCATGTCTGGGTTAAATGCCAAAGCCAATTCGATACAAATTTGGGTATTTGATACAAGTTGGCCTTTGCATTTAACCCAGGCAGGATAGGGCAATCACAACCCAAGTGGTTTTTCTTAGTTGGTGTATCTAGTATAATTTTTCTTGGCTGGAATAGGTCTTTTGTTCTCACAACAAACTTACGACTGCCGGAAGATGACTGTGCCAAAACGTACGAAACGTTGCATTAATAAAAAACCGGACAATGACAGTGAAGCGTTAAGTTTAAATTTAGCTCTTTGATACATTTTTACTACATCAGCAATCAACATTTTTTAATCTAGTATCAAAAAAGTCATGGCATGTGCGACCTATTTGAACATAAGTACTTACGAGGGATCCACGAAATATGATTAGAGCGAGTGAGCGAAAACTCTTACATTCAACTTAAAGGGTACTCGAGTTTTTTTCATTTTTTTTGCCGAACAAGATTTTTTTGTAAAAACACTACAAATACTTCCATTTGTATAGTTATTGAGCCCAATCAGTTCTCTAGTTTTTTCATTGGATGAGCGTACCGAGCGGAGTGAAGACTTCAATATAACTTACCTTAGAAAAAAGTATGTTGTGTAATAAATTTTGAAGGCTCATGTCTCCTGTCTAATTTCAGCACTAGTTTTCGAATTTCCCAAAAAAAATGTTTTTTTTTGTGTGTTTGTTTGCGCTCTACAGGCCAAGCGCCTGAACCAATGTCAATGAAAATTTCAGGGAACTTTCGTTTTCTCTGAAATTAGACCTTCTAACTTTTTGAGCTCAATCCATGAAATATTTTTCCTGGAATTTGCATTTCAGTAAATTTTTCATAATTTTATCGAATTTTCCCCCGATTTGGTTGCAGTCTATACGCCAAATGGCTGCGTCTATTTCAATGAAACTTGCAGGATATCTTTGTGAGGTGTCAACGTAGATGTGATCCAATATTGCGCCCAATCAGTTCATTCCCTTTCTTGGAATGGCGTTTATATGGTCATTTTGTAAATAATGGAACTTTGTTAGACTCTCCAGGACAAAGTTCTGCATTGTGTTTGGTGAAACTTTCCAATGACGTGCAATATGTTTCAACAAAGGTTGTATCAAATTTAGAGGGCAATCTGATGTGTTTGTCTCTTTACATTAAATATTTTGTAGGCTTTTTTAATCACAATTTCCCGTTTCGTGCCTACACCAGTTAAATGCGCGTTTCATAGCAACCATTTACATGCTGGAGAAAAAAGAACTGAGCGACTGGAAAAAAAGCCATTTGTCATTTACAGAGGCAAAAATTGTTTTTATTTCCTTATTTTTTTAAGGGTATTTATCTTTTGAAGTTTTGTAAGAAATACTACGCTCATCCAGCAACGCGTTTAATTAAAGCGTTACGGCGAAGCCCTAGCTAAAATTAATTGAAAATTGCAAAAATACCATATGATTAACATGGGGAAGTTTTGAAAATAGAAATTGTTTACATCGCTACTACAGATCAAAGCCTCCCCTAATATTGTTAGTGAATTTGAGGATATCAACATCGGTGTGGTTTCAAGGCAGATTCATTTATTTAAAAAATTCGGTCCGTCAAATGATTAATGCCAAAGAATTTGCCGCGAGCTCATTCAGCGTAGCACAAGTGCATAGCGTTTTCCTACTTTTACTTGAACTTGCAACAAAACGTTTGCTGATCCGAGTGGCCTGTTGCTTGTGCCGGCAGGTTCCCCGCGTTTGTGCACGAGGACGTGAAGGCGGAGGCTCTGGCTGACCACCCCGAACGTGCCGAACTGCTGGATCAAGTGAGCACGCCCACATACAGAGCGCTAGAGGCGATGAACGAACCACGCTTCATCAAGACGCACCTGCCCTTCTCGCTGCTCAGCCCGCGGCTGCTCGACACCGGTTGCAAGGTAGTCTACGTGGCGCGCAACCCGAAAGATGTTGCCGTCAGCTTTTTCCACCTCAACCGACTCATCAAGACTCAGGGATACTCGGGGGACTTCAACAAATACTGGAACTACTTCGAAAGCAATCTGCGTGAGTGGTGAATCGAGATTGGTGACCGGCTGTATTTCGATCTCCAATTGTACTTAAAAAATGTACTGTTGAAAAGTCTTTTATGGCGATTAAAGTGCAGTTTTCTTGCAGATCCATGGGCACCGTATTGGTCGCACATCAAAGAAGGTTGGGGCAAAGCCGCAGACCCGAACGTGCTTTTCTTGTTTTACGAGGACATGAACAAGGTGATTATCAACTTCCGTTGTAATTCCTCAACGTGTTTTGATTCCTTGTTGTGTTTTGTCACGGTATTTCAAATGAATTTCTTTTACAGGATTTACAGGCTACCATAAGGAAAGTGGCAGAATTCCTGGGTAAAGAAATGACCGAAGAAGAGGTAAAACAATTGTCCGAACATTTGAGCTTTGAAAATTTCCGAAAAAACCCAAGCGTCAACTGGGATCAGTTCCGAGCGACAGGATTGCTAACGGAAGGGGAATCGGCATTCGTCAGGAAAGGTGAGTTAAAGCTTGTTCCTCTTATTTGGCTTGAGAGTCTGTAAGCAAGATCCAGACACAATTGTTGACTTTGTTCCCTTTGTTCTCTAGGTAAAACGGGTTCGTGGAAGGACATGTTCACTCCAGAGTTGAACAGTCGTGCTGATAGTTGGATTCTGGAGAACCTCAAGAAAACTGACATGCGCTTCCCCTCGCCGCAGTGATCGACGCGCCGTGAAGAAATTGAGGCGATTCAGGAACTTCAACTTCACATAAAATAACTCAAACCATGTAACTTGAAACACATGTAGAGAAATCCATAGAAACATGAGATTCTACGGGTTATTACACTGATACGGGTACTATTTCACCCACACATATCAACATGGTTTGATAAAAGATTGTAATATATTTTCATAAAAATAGGATAGATGGAGTGAGAAGGAATTAAATTCTATGTACACCTTTAAAACATAAATCTATATTAATTAAAACAACAAGATTCAAAACTCTAGACCTTGATGTCAGTCACAACAAGCTTAAGCATGACGGTAGTGTTGAGTGCCGACTGCAGCTGCTGTTCTGCCGCCTGCGCAATTTTCTTGATTCGCCAGCCCTTGCTGCCCATCACGAGGCGCTGTGTTCGCGGCAGAGGGCAGCCAACGAGCACGACAGCGCTTATGGTGCCGTCGCGCATGACATGGAAATGCTCCAGCTGTGGTCGGATGCGGTATGGCACCTCCTCAGGCAGGTTCTCCAGCAGGGCTGCACGCACCGCCTGCTCGATCAGTTTCTCGGGTGGTGTATCAGTGGTTGTGCCGGCATCATACACCCATGCTCCTGGATTCGAGATGTCCACTAGGTAGTTCTAAGGGAATGGGAGTTTCATGTCAAAACAATTACTATAATGGGAAACAATTCACACAGCATGCTACAATGACGCTACTGATAAATCAAATTATGATGCCTCACCTTGAGCTCTGGGAGGCCGCTTCCGGTCAACGCAGAAACCATGAATGTTTGTTCGAAACGTGACCATCCTTTGCCTTGACTGTTCTCATCCTTAGCCATCAAAATGCGAACAAGATCGAGTAGCTTACGCTTGGACCTCATTATGTCAACCTGCAAAATTCATCAAGACTTTAAAGCACTCACAACTATCACTATCACTATTCCAAAAAGCACAAAATTAACCAATAGATGCACAAATTATTTACTATTTGAGGAGTAAAATTACCTTGTTGAGAATGAGTAACGACCGCTTATTTCGCAGAGAAGTGAGCAGTTTCAAAACTCGTTCGTCTAGTTCGTTGCAAGTCCATTTATTTGATGCGTCGTGGATCACGCAAATAACGTCAGCTTCTCGAGCTGCCGTGATGCCATCTTTCAAGAAGGATTTTTCGAGGTTGTGCCTGCAACAGAATTTTTGCAATGAAGAAGTACTTGCCATAGTGATATCGGATGACGCTAAGGAATTTTGGTGTGATTTTATCTGAAGAAGATGAGATTTATTAGCTTACTTTTCTGCTTGCGTTTCGCCAACCAATCCTGGTGTGTCAAGAAATACTATTTGGGTCTTTCCCTCGTTTACTATGGCCTTTGCTTTCAAACGCGTTGTATGGACCTTGCTAGAAATGCCGCAAATCTGCTGGCCAACCAGCTGGTTGATGATGGTGCTCTTTCCTGAGTTCGGCACACCGACGATCGCTACCTTGATCAGCCGAGAGTCTTGTGGAGATTCAACTGGAATAACTTCTGTATTTTCTGCTGCCAAACATAACCTCGCTTTTATTATAGAATTTGTGTTAGGATTAAATACTTGTCTTCTAAATAATAAAGTGTTCGCAAGAGCACAATCAGAAGTAACGCAGTTTGACTGATTTGCTTTTAATGCAACCCGACCCAAAACTTTTAGCCACATTTTGATTTCATGAAAAGAACACGATTTACATGCAAAATACTAAACAAGGGTTGACCTGGGTTGACCAATGAGAAGCACGTGGTCTAGCCGCTGATTGGTCGACTACTGTGAGCCTGAGGATTCAACCAATTTTAGAGGAGATAAACAGGGTAGCGGTTGCGACCTGTAAAAATATTTTCCTGCAAGCTGTTTGTAACTTTTGGCTGCTAATTCCTCATGGACTGCCACAGAAAAAAAGTTGAACTTCAATTTGGCGACAAATTGCCCAGTTAAATAGTAGTCTCTGTCTTAACGGGTTGTGATTAAAGTTTAGTATAAAACTTTTCATATCAGTGACAGTGAGTGAGCTTGGTGCCTATGGGCATACCAGATACACAATTTCTTTTTGAGATGCTTGCAATGAGAATGCAGGGGAAAACAACATGTCAGAGTTAACTATAATCTCATCCAAATCTAAGTGGGAAATGAATAATGAGAATTAGTTCTCCGTGCAGTCCCAAATTTTGCAATTTTATCAAGAAGCGCTTAGGCTTCTTTTAATGGCTGCCTCTGAAGGATTAAAATTTTTATATTCGCTCCAGATTGTTGCCTTAGCAACATGGCTTATGCGTCCTATTAATGTAAAAGTCCACACAAAATCCACACGCCTAAAGCATTCCAGCCTTTTGACATTCCCCATACATACTATTTATGTGGACTCATTATTTGCACATTTCATTTACTCTAAAAAAACGCTATCCACTAGTGTTGCATGTCAACAGTTCTGCCAAAGTACTGGGATCTTTGGACAAAAATGTTCGTCCAAAAGGAATGCCATAATTTTTTTTTCTGAAGTATGGAGCATCCCTGGCCTGCTTGATAATTTCTGCAGAGGTTTTGGTGACTTTTTGGGCATGGCAAATCATTTGACAGATTTTTTTTAAAAATCATGCAAGCAAGCAAAGCCAGCTACATAACCAACTATATAAACCACAGGTTCCTAGATTGCGCAACGACGAGCGCTATCTAGGAAGCTGTGATAGAAACCTTGCCCAGTAACATGGTTTTATCATAGAAAAAGGGTTGCCAAGAACTGCAATCCATTTGTTAAAAAGTCTAGCATAGCATAGCATTATTCTATGGTTTTTTCAAATTTAAAAATAAAATAAGAGGCTTTGTTCTGTAGTTGCTATGTTAACAATTTCTATTATTAAGAGGGCTGTGGACGGCTGGCTAGTAATGTTTGCAAAGGTTTGCGCACCCTGATCTTATCCGACACTTTTTACGTCCTAGAATTTGATCTAAAATCCTGAAAAGGTAATCAGAGCATGAAGGAAATGTAAATAGAGGTGACATAAATTGGTGTCCAAATGTTTGGATTTACTTGGAGCAATGAATGTTTGAAAGTACCTCATTTACGCAACATTTGGGAATTATTTCAGGCTAGACTATATCCACCCTTGGGTTGTGGTTTAATCAGGTACCTCTATTTATCCTTTCTCAATAAACTGATTTTTTTCAGAATCTTTGCGCATTTTTGGGACACAAAACGTGTCAATTACAGAACCTTTAAACCGATAAAACGAAGCCACTCCTGATGCTAGAGCAAAGGGCAGTTCGAAGAACAGCCAACTATCCACTTGCCCATCTGAAGGGGATTTTGCAATTTTCAAACATTTTTCATGATAAAACGACAAAACCGACTGGGCTCAGGAACAAAACCCGTTCAATTTAGTATGTGAACATCACTCCCAAAAAACTTCAGCTTGATCGGATATTCCATCTGGGCTGTGGAGCAGAAAAAAAATCTTTCGTGCCGTAAGAGTTGAATGGCTTTTAGCTTGCATGTTCTAAAAAAAGAAGATAATTGGAAAAAAGAATAGGAAATTAAAGAGTGGAACCATTAGAAAAAAACAACTAGTTACCTATGTAAAATGTATAAAAATTGATTTGCATTTATTTATCTAAATAGTCTCCCCCCAGCTCCACACACTTCTGCCACCTGCACACAAGTGCGCGTATCCCGGACATGAAGAAGCTGGCCGGTTGACCGAGGAGCCAGTTCTGAACGGCGAGCTTCACCTCCTCGTCAGACTCGAAGCGCGTCCCGCCCAGAGCCTCCTTGAGCGGGCCGAACAGGTGGAAGTCGCTAGGCGTCAGGTCGGGGCTGTACGGCGGGTGTGGTAGCACGTCAAACCCCAGCTCCGAGATTGTGTCCAGCGTCAGTCTCGCCGTGTGGGACCGCGCATTGTCGTGTTGCAGGCAAACCCCTTGCTGCAGCATCTCCAGACGGCTCATGCATATCGTCGGCTGCAGGCGATCCCGCAGCAACGCACTGTACCACGCACTGTTCATATTCGTCCCCTGTCTCATGAAGTCCACCAAGATCAATCCTCTCATGTCCCAGAATATGGTAAGGTGCACCTTTTCTGTCGATGGAAATGACCGTCTCTTCTGGATTCGTGAATTTGAAGAGTTTTGCCAGTCGGAGATTGTCCGTCTGTTTTCAGGCTGGAAGTGATGGACCCAGGATTCGTCACCAGTGACAATGCGATTCAAAAATGAGTCTCCCTCTCGTTCGTATCTTGTCAGTAAATCACGAGACACGTCAAGTCTGCGCTGTTTGAGATCAACACTCAGAGTTCTTGGCACCCAGCGAGCGCAAACTTTGTGGAATTTGAGTACCTCTCGGATGATGTTGTGCATGGATCCAGTACTGATGTTCAACTCGCTACACAGCTCGACTATCGTAACGCGTCTGTTTTGTTGTATGTGAGCCTCAACGCGAGCGATGTTTTCCGGGATGACGACTCGATGAGCTTGACCGGGACGTGGGGCATCAAGAGTAGAAACTATGCCAGATTTAAACTTGGAGACCCACTCGTACACGCTTCGCTGCGACATACACTTGTTGTTGTACACCGACTTCAATCTGCGGTATATCTCGCTTCCGGGTACATCTTCCGCAACTAGAAAGCGTATAACTGCCCGCATCTCTTGCTTAGAGCATTCATTCATATCCATTTTAACACGCACTAAAACCACCTCAACCCATTTCAATGTTTATTTACATTCTAGAGCAACACCCACACGTTCACTTGACAGCTGACAGTGACATTTCCCAGAAAGGTTATAAACATGCACGCATGCGTGTTTCATCGTTCAATGAAAGAAATAGGAAGTAGATATTTAAGATGGCGGTTATATACGCCTTTGGGCTGTCACTTATAGATAATTAATTTGTGTTTAAAAATGTATTTGTTCGTAATAATCATTTGAAAATGTGACCATCACGTCAAGAGTGGTTTTTCGCTATACATTTTTATTATATTTCAAGTGATATTTGATAAGAAGGTTCTATTAGAAGTGCTTATATCCTACCTGGCATATGACCATAGGCTACACAAAGTCAATGACAGCTTGCCTAAACACCTATAATTAGGCGCATCTTCTTTAACTTATTGCTAACAATTATTAAGATGGAAAGCGTTGGAGAATTTGAATATAATAGTAAGGATCTGATCGGTCATGGAGCTTTTGCTGTCGTATTCAAAGGACGGCACAAAAAGGTAGCTATCGAGCGAAGAAGCATGCCTTTGTTGCTGATGTTTGTTTAGAAGAAGGCCTTGCTTTATTATATGGCCTTGTTAACGGGCCTTGTACTTAACCTACATGTTTGCAGTACTTTGTCTTGACCAAGGCTTTTCAATTTCAGAAGGTGGACTTTGTCGTTGCTATTAAAAGCATAACAAAAAAGAATCTAGCAAAATCACAGAATCTCCTGGGAAAGGAGATAAAAATATTGAAGGTGAGTCATTATTTGCACAATGTAAAATCAAATAATGTAATGGATGATTAGCGTTCCAGAGGCGATCAGCATTGGGGGATTTTTAACGCCGTAAGAAAAGCATTGTCCCCCAACGTTGATTGACTCTGGAATTCCTTTATCACTAGTCGTCCATTAGTAGGTAGGGTAAAAATTCCAACTTGATTTCTTTCATGTATGATCTTCATTTAGCATTGCTTCGGTTTCGCGTAGGGCTTACGATAATATTGTTTAATTCCTCTTTTTGAACTTACCGTTCAGGAACTGACTGAGCTTCATCATGACAATGTGGTTGCTTTGCTCGACTGCAAAGAGACGGCACATAACGTGTTCCTTGTTATGGAGGTTTGTAACAAATAATAATCCTTTACAGCTTACTTCTATCAACATTTAATTGTTTTCTGACAGACTAGGGCAATCTGATGGTTAATTAAATTCAAAAATGTCTTTGTTTTTAGTACTGCAATGGTGGAGATCTGGCTGATTACTTAGGAGGTAAAGTCTGGATTTTACTCGTGTTCTTTAAATAATAATATCCTCTGAAATTAAAAAGGGCGAGTAATTACGTGCACTTTCTGGATTTTGGAATGTAATGAAATTTTATATTTCTTTTAGTTAAAGGGACGCTGAGTGAAGACACAATTCGGCTCTTTCTATGTCAGCTTGGTAAGGACAACTACTATAAACTAAGTCTATCAAATAATAATTTTATGCCTGTTCCCTGGGTATCTTTGAGACTTTCAGGACAAAACCTGCCATTACTTTATAACTTCACCTGACTCAAAATAAAGGTATACAATCTGATCACCTTTGTTTTTACAGCTGGGGCCATGAGGGCATTGAATGCCAAGGGCATCGTACACAGAGATCTGAAGCCCCAGAATATCTTGCTAAGCCATTCAGGCGGCAAGTCTTGTCCCCAGCCCTCAGAAATTCGGCTCAAGATAGGTAAGCTGGAGATAGTTTCCCAAAGAAGTTCAACATTTCTACTTGAAGCAAATTCGTTGATCTCTATGGTATTTATATTTTCAGCTGACTTCGGCTTTGCTCGATTCCTCCAAGATGGCGTCATGGCTGCGACTTTGTGTGGATCTCCAATGTACATGGTGAGTGCGCCTCTTCTCGTTGTTATAACGCAAAAAATCAGAAAATCAGATTTTAGGCACTTATCGCTGGACGCTTAGATTAGTTGCAAGATTTGCTGTATTATTTTACTACTGAACACCATGTCCATGGTAAGAGCTAAAAAATGAAATGAAATAGGTGCTTCGGTAAACCAGACAATCCGTAGGTAAGTGGGTACTTAATTCATTAAGTCTCTGCTTTCAACCCTGTTTTTGGATTTATTTATAGTTTATTTAGACACTCGCAAATGCTGCATATTTAGCACCACGCTGGTCAGAGCACTATGTGGTCGAATTATTTGTCAGGCTGTACTTGTACTTGCAACTTAAGCACTTGAGTAAGTAGGTAGGAGGTAGTATGTTTGAACTACCTAGTACTCCCACACCCGTTTGTTGAATACTATCTTTATTACAGTTACAGTTTACTTTCAACAACGGTGCAACTGTTGCACCATTGTTGAAAGTAGTCGATTTGGAACAGATTAATTGCCGAATGATAATTTTTTCTTTGCTGTTCACTAATGAAAACTGTTTGATGAAAAATTAGTTGCAGTCCTCTGATGAATTAAGTTTGTTCAATTTGTGCATTTGCAAGGCGGCTGGCCCAATTCAGGCTTCACCAAAGATTCAAAAAACTTTGCTCCATTCAACAGTTTTATTGTAAATATTAAAAAGGTTTAAGCTAAGTCTGAAGGAAGCCTAATCTAATGTCACCACTAATTTATTTCAGGCTCCTGAGGTGATCATGTCGCTTCAATACGACGCCAAAGCAGACCTTTGGTCGCTCGGAACGATCGTGTTCCAGTGCCTGACGGGCCGTGCGCCATTCCAAGCGCAAACTCCGCAGGCGCTCAAGCAGTACTACGAGAACAACCACAACCTCTCTCCGCGCATCCCGTCCGGTACCTCCGAACCTCTCACCAACCTGCTGCTGAACCTGCTCCGACGCAACCCCAAGGACCGGCTGGACTTTGACTCGTTCTTTGCGCACGACTTCCTGAAGAAGCCGACGCCGGTGGTGTCGCCGATCGCGTGCAGCCCACCCGTGTTCGAGCCGCGCTCGCCGAATGTGGCGCGCGCCAAGGAGGGATTCGTGAACCCATTCCAGAAGGCGGGCTTAAGTCCGGTCGGGTCCAAGGGATTTTTGCCGCTACGCGAGTCCAAGGGCTCGGAGCCGCGGTCCACCGGGAGCAGTCCGGACGAGGAGGACTACGTGCTCGTGCCGGCGCATATCAGCTCCTCTGAGACAATCGACAAGCAGTGAGTCGCTTTCGTACGCTCGATAAGGGCGCAGAGCAAGATTCGTGCACGAAATTTGGTGCCAAGCACGAAAATTTCCTGGCCACTTTTCTGCTAGCTTTGCACAAGGATAAAATTTGTGCAAAAACCTTGACTTTTTCCAATCAATTTCGGTACAAAATTTACGAAAAATATTTTAAACTTCCAGTTATTGGCTTTAAAAAAATTTTATGTGTGAGTTTATAGTGGCTTTTCGGCTATTGCAGAGCTGAAATGAACCAAAATCCATTATCACATTTATGAAGGTTTTCTCTAGGTTTCTTTCTGTGGGCATTTGAAAATAACAGTTGTAGTAATCAGTTCCACTTTCGAAAACACTTTTCTTTTAAGAACATTAAAATTACTTCAAAAATACCTGCTTACTCGAGAACTCGAACCCCGGCTCTTTTGCTTTCATGGCCACTGCTCTACCACTCAGCTAAGCATGGCTTTAAATTAGTTATCCTTGCCTTTTTTTTTTCTCTGTTTCGTTTTCAGTTCAAACGTCAGACTAACGCCGCCTGTTTGCAGGTTCGGCGTGAGCCCCCCTCGGCCGAGCTCGCTCCCCATCTCCGAGCCGATCCCGGTGCCGTCGCAGCGAGTGCGCGCCCAGCAAGCCACGCCCTCTCGCGCA
>QKMV01002418.1:0-13361 GCA_003287335.1 Lednia tumana
TTAGCGAAACGTTGGCAGTTTAGTGTCAGTTAAGTTTTCAGCAGTTTAACCCAGTTATTAACAGTTTTTTTTTAAAGATTTTAATATTCCTCGTGTTAATACAAGCCGTGTATTTGGCTTTAATTTTGTTATCATTGACATCTCAGCATATCCCTCGTGCTTGGGATTTAATCGAGTTGGTTAGATTGTGACTGCAGCATAGCATTACTGGTTCCAGTGCGATCTTTGAAAATTATTACAGCCTCTTGGTTCAAATTCTCCTAGTGAGATCTACCAATCATATCGATTAAAATCACTTTCGAAATGCTGTACCCTGCTTAGCTCAGTGATAAAGCAGTTGTCATGTAAGCAAAAGGTCCAGGGTCCGAGACCTCGAGTAATTAGGTACTTTTGAAGTGATAATAATATTCATTTAGATATTTAATGATACCAAAGACACTTTTCAATGGTAAGGAACAAACAAAATCTTTGTGTTACTTCGTTAATAATTCTTTTGAATTTTTTTCTGGATTTTGAAAGAAATTTGGACTTAAAGATAATCGTATTCTTCTCTTTGAAACTCTTCTTCAAATTGTATTGATCGTTCGGAAACAGAAAAATCAGAAATTAGCGTTCCTTTCAGAGGTGGAAGATTTACCATTTGGATGTTAAATCAACAGAGGACAAAGATAAACAGCTGTCACCTTACATTAAACAAAGTAGACTTGTTGTGTGACATTAAATTTCCTGTCAACATCGCGTTATTGAAATGGGTTGAGGGCAAAGGCAGCTAATCGTGAATCGTACGGGTCAGTCGCCTTGTTCTGATAACGTAAAAGAACGGTGACTTAATTCACGATAATAAATTAAGGAGTGCAAGTGCATTAACGCCAAACAGAAGCATGAAGCATTGCGAAATTTGTGAGACTGATATTGAAGTCAGTTATTCCTTTCAGCGCCTGCTGTTTTTTGTATTAGGCCTTTTTCATATAAAAATAATAACAAAAATATGTATTACTCTCTTAAGACTGCTGCCAAATTTCTGCACTAGTTTTCAAATAAACTGTTAGTAAGTGCGTTAAGCTGCTGAAAAATTTTAACAGACAAACTACCAACGTTTCGCTAACTCTACTGAAAGCTTCTTCGGGACAACGTTTTTTTTTTCATAATAATATTTCTTTATTTGAAGAACAGATTGAAATACGATTCATGTATTTTGTATTAAAATCATGGTTTAAAATACGTCTGTTGCGCACAATACATAACGATACAAAAAATAAAACTGATTGTTAAAATTGCAGTTTAAGAGAGCCATAAAATTGTCCCAAAGAAAACGGGTATAGAGTACAAAGAAAGCACTTGAACTCAGTATTAATTTTTAGAGATTTGTACTTGGATTTCAACAAGGAGGGCAGATTGTTGTATAGGAGTTGCTTATCCTCGTATCTTTTGGTGTTGGCTGAATATCTTTGGCTGAACTAAGGACCGATACCAATGAGACCGATGGCATTAGGAAAATTTGACTCCTTACTGTATTCAAATATATACATATATATATTTATTAACTGTTTTGTCGAATAAAAAGAATCGAGACGAACAGAATTTCGAGACAAATTATGTACATGTCGAGTACGAACGGGGAATTCGTGACCAAGAGACCGGTGACAATATCAGATTAGAAAAGGCATGCTAGAAAAAGAAGAAAACTGGAACGTAAGTACAATAAAGTACGGAATCGACGACGAGGGGGAAGACGATGTTTTTGGATTTGGTATTTTGTTTGTCTGGCGAAGCATCAAGTTTATAAAAGCCCGTCTACAGACAATTTTTTTGGCGATGCATTTCTTAAAGGGATACTTTATTATTCAGTCCTTCTTGACCACGGAACTATTAAAAATGGTCTCTTGTCATTTATTGACCCTCTTTGTAACAAATAAATATCATGAGTATCCGAAGAAAAAGGTATCAGACTTTGGTATGAGATATTTGATTTGCCAAAGTTCGCTTAGGTCAACGATTTATAATGACAGGTCCATAAAAATGAGAGAAATTGTAGACAGGTAGTTAAAAACACGAGAGTAAAAGATTTATCTAAACAACCAAGGATTGTTAAAGAGGCAAAAAACCACCCTGAGACCAAAAATAATGCATGAATATTAAGGATTAGGGGCTCTAAAGTCTAAAAAGTCAACGTCGAAAACTAAAGAAAGGTTATAAAAAGTAGTTGTGGAGGTAAAATGAGTTGAGATGAGGTTTCAGTTCCATATTTTGTTTAAAAAGACGGTTTGTCTGCAGACCAGAAAGAGAAGTTGCCAGTGCCAAGACTTGCTAGATGGATTGTGTCCCCCCTTAGAACTCACTGGAATTCTGGTTGACTTTGTGGTACTGCGTCTTGTCCTTGCGAAGGTAAAATAAGTTGAGATGAGGTTTCAATTCCATGTTTAGTTTAAAAAGACGGTTTGTCTGCAGACCAGAAAGAGAAGTTGCCAGTGCCGAGACTTGCTAGATGGAATATGTTCCCCCTTAGAACTCACTGGAATTCTGGTTGACTTTGTGGTACTGCGTCTTGTCCTTGCGAAGGTAAAATAAGTTGAGATGAGGTTTCAATTCCATGTTTAGTTTAAAAAGACGGTTTGTCTGCAGACCAGAAAGAGAAGTTGCCAGTGCCGAGACTTGCTAGATGGAATATGTTCCCCCTAAGAACTCACTGGAATTCTTGTTGACTTTGTGGTACTGCGTCTTGTCCTTGCGAAGGTAAAATAAGTTGAGATGAGGTTTCAATTCCATGTTTAGTTTAAAAAGACGGTTTGTCTGCAGACCAGAAAGAGAAGTTGCCAGTGCCGAGACTTGCTAGATGGAATATGTTCCCCCTAAGAACTCACTGGAATTCTTGTTGACTTCGTGGTACTGCGTCTTGTCTTTGTCCTTGATGTCCACGATTAGATCCTTGTTGTCGCTGGCCTCACGACCGGAAGCCGACAGTGCCCAAGTCGCCGACGCAGACGCCAACAGCTGTGAAAAATTAGTCAGATAATGTTTGGAATTCAACGTCCCTCTGACTGGAGTCGAACATTTGAAACAATTTGGCGGGAACTAACATTTTACGTTGTACGGATCGCAGGGATTATATATTATTTTTATTAAACTTAATCTGTTAAAATGGAGTATTACCATATTAAAGAATAACATTGTCACTGTAAGCACAGTATTCGCTTTAGTTATTCATTAGAGCCTAAAAATTCGTCGAAGGAATACATCATATTCAAAAAAAGAAAGTCATTAACGACACGCATAAAACTGCGGCGGGAGTCGCATAAAGTGACGTGAGATGGTAGTTTATTGGTAACGTCCTCTCCGCGGTGAAGCAGCTCCTAGATTGTATTAAAAATTGAAAAAAAAATACTGAGAGCATTCGAAAAACACATTTTTTTTTTGTACTTCTCTCGAATTCTATCAATACAAGGACTGTTTTAAATTCTAACATACTTATTGAAATCGCATTGAATGGAAATAACATGAAATGATAAACTTTGAGCGTTTTATAGCAAACTAAAATTGTTCGTCGCCACCAAAAACACAACAGGTCTTTGAAACAGTATTTAAAACTCTTGTGACTATACCGACCGCAAGAAAGACGTTTAACACAGAACATCAGATTTGTGTTGCATCGTAGGATATCGATTTTGTCTTCTTTTATTCCCACGAATCAAAGTCACGTTTTAATCCAAAAATCTTCTAGTAAAAAGTTGAAATGGTTGATTCACTGTAAATACATGGAACGTTTAAACTACCAGCTAGCCCAATAAAGAAGGTCGTGGTAGGCTGCTAGCCTAGTGAACGCAACGCAACCTACCGGGATACAAAAGTAAATACTAGTTTAGTTTGTTGCCGCTAGGTTGTGCTTAACACAGACCAAGTAGTAAACTGAATGAGCATCACTAGTTTTTTATTGAGATATAAATTTCGCCTTGTCAACAGGGAATTTCTGGGATTGAAGATGAATTGGGCGACAGATTGACGGGTCATTTCGTAAAGGTTAAAATTATCTAAATTTAGTGTTTTAATCCATAGTGGGAATAAAATATAACAGTTGACAATCAGCGTAACCAAATTCCATGAAAAGCGAAATTAACCTATTTTGTGCAATGTTACCATGAAAAATGTAACTGTCTGAATTGCATTCAAATCCAAGAAATGATTAAATAAACGTAGACTTTAACGCATTTCTTTAAATTCATCAAGCACCTGAAAGCCGAAGAATTCAGTTCGATGTACTTTAAAAAAGTACCACATGACGGCGGTAGTTGAACTACCACTACTTGAAGTGAAAACTCTATAGACTACATTTACAAAGTCATTCCAGAGATTTAAAATCGTGTGTGTAATGAAGTGAAAACGTAATTAGTTGAGCTGTAACTTCTCCGCACGGTTCAGGTAGGTACAAATCATGTAAAGCACAATAGAAACAAATGGAATATAATCCGTATGTTTAGATCAGGTGGTGTGGAAAATAGACCACTGAAAAAAGGAGGAATATTTTTCAAACATTTGTGGGATATTGTCAATGCCATCATTCTTTAAACTTTACTTAGAAGAAAACTTATCATATCAACTTGTGACAAAAGGTACCAATGCAGGTACATTATTCATGTTATTGGTAAAAAGTCCCACCTAATAGACCTATTCCAGCCAAGAAAAGAATATTAGATGTACATACTAAGAAAAGCCACTTGGGTTGTGATTGCCCTATCCTGTCTGGGTTAATTGCCAAAGCCAATTTGATACAAATTTGGGTATTTGTTACAAGTTGGCTTTGACATTTAAGTATTCTTTTCTTGTCAATTGTCTTCATTATTTGTATAACACTACTATCTAGCTAATAATAAGATCTCTTAGTATTCAAACATCTTCATCTGGAAGATGCCACAACATTTTTCTGGTAAAAAGTTGAGCATGTTTGTTTTCTATTAACGACCCTTGAATGTCTGACAGTTTCGGCAGCATTTTATTTCCATACACATCTGGGGTCATTCATACTGCAGGTTTTTGTTTGGTTTTTTTCTGTGCTGTATTGCTTAAACTGAAGTTATAGCCGCGTGACGGAACCTTGGTAAAATTCCCTGAAAAGAAATAATCGCTTAGCACAGCTAACCGTAAATATTTTGTAATAAATATATCTGGGTCACATTGTAAAAATTATCCCGGTGAATCCCGTCTAGCTTTGCTTATAAATCGAAAACAAAAGTTGAGCATTACGGCATCGTGTTCGTAATGATATGTAGCCTTGCGGTAAGCTAAGTGCGCTAATACAATTACCTAGCTACATTGTTTACATTCCGGATTCCAACGCTGGTGATGTACCTAGCACATTACGCTTGTTTCACTTTCCCATCTCTCGACCGAACGACTTGGCATGTTGAATACACCGGTTTTTGCGAGATCAGCGAAGTTAAGCATCATTGTACTGGGTCATGGGTGACCGAACGGTTTGGCATGTTGAATACACCGGTTTTTGCGAGATCACCTAAGTTAAGTAACATTGTACTGGATCATTGGTGACCGAATGGTTTGGCATTTTAAAAACACCGGTTCTCGTGAGATCACCGAAGTTAAGCAACATTGAACTAGGTCATGGGTGACCGAATGGTTTGGCATTTTGAGTACACCGGTTCTCGCGAGATAAGCGAGTGAGAAAATTAATCTAGTCTTTTTGAATTACATTCATCACCACCCTTTCGATCATATCACATGACAACACTCTATGAACACCTTGACGCAACTAACAATTCGCAGGGCTGTAACTACATCAACGTAAAAAAGGTCACTTTCAAATGGTCATTAGTTAGGAATTTAGAGATACAATGAAAGTTTTGACATCCTACAAGCCGGAATTAAAATGGTAAAAGATGTCATAATTAGTTGGAGTGCTCAAATCAAAATCTTCCATAAGAAATCCCAGAGAATTTTTCTACCCTGAGCAGCTAAAAGTATTTGGTCAAAAAAAAATATTGGAAATCGATGACATGCTCGTTCAACCTTCTAAAAAATATATAGGCAGTTTATTTTAGCCACAGCCAGATGATAAACCAAGTAATGTGCTGTGTTTTACGCAAATTCCTTTGCTATTCTTGCGTCGATTGAGTCACCACGCTGACCAAAATTTTAAATACTTCGTTTAAGATCAAAGAATATCCACATCTATTGAAATTTCATCTGAGACTGCCATGATGTGTTGAGTATTCAGGAAAATTTAATATTAAGCGCTAACAGCCCTTCTAAGCATCAATTGAATTATATCGTTGACTCATCACACTATTTTTTATTTAGCCCTGATTAAGGAACCTTTTGAAACAACGACGGAAGAACGCAGCTGTAATTTTGAGTAACATCCATTTTGACATAAAATTGTCAGAACGGTGTTGAAACAACATGACTTAATGTTTCTCTAATTCACCCTACAAATTAACGAGTGGTCCGTAGCGATCCTATTGTTACGAGTTCGAAGCTCAAAAATATCGATTAATATTTCATTAAGTCTTCACTGTCAGGAAGTGAAAATATTCATAAATTGGCAATCGTTCCCAATCGCAGGGTGGAAAAGATTCAAAATGGGCCCTCTTTGGTCGATTCTGCAAAATTCCATTTTGTCGCCCACTAAAATTACACATAGCTCAATTTTGTTTTTACTTTGTCGCCAATGTTGATTAGATAGATTTTTTATCAAATCTATCATCCAAAAGAGCATGCATTTCTCGCCTCATTGTGACAAGTGGCTTAGTGGTTTAGTTTTCACGAAGTGAGAATTGAGCCATGGGGAAAACCAAAGTTTTTTCTGCTGTGCACAAGCACAAGATGGAAGAATTAATTGCTGGCAATAATGCACGAATGCAAAATTTCATGAGGCTAGAATTTCTCTGGACTCTGGAGACACAACAAATTCCAAAAGGATGACGCAGGAGAAATTTGTGCGTTACAATTTATTTGTATGTTTCTTGAAATACTTATTTCTTAATACTTCTCAAAATAAATTGTCTTGAAATGTTTAAGCACTCAGTATTATTAGGTTCTTACATTTCGAGTGGAGAACTACAGAGATATCATTTTTGATTCTTCCTGTTACAGATTTACATTTCAAACTCAAAATGAGATTGTGGCTTTTAACCCACCCGGAAAATCCAGGTGAATCGGCATCACCAGACACTGGTGACAGACGAATGCTACAAACAATAGTCAACAATAGCAACAACAAAATCAACAGAACAAACATCCAGAACACCTGAAGATGGCAACGCTATCGCTGCCGACGCGTTGTGTCAATTTAAATTACAGAGCAAACACCGAGAATGAAATAATTAACTCATAAAATTCCCGATTCATCATTATGGAACTAGAGAATGTATTAGTAGAGTTTTTAGCAGCTTAACCCAGTTTAGCAAACAGTTTAATTTTAGCTTAAGCGCAGATTAGGAAGTAGACATGAGTCTTAAGTATTTTAGTCAATGTGGCATAATTTGTATAAACTAGAGAATGGTTTAGTGAATTTCTTAGCAGTTTAACCCAGTTTAGTAAACAGCTTGTTTTTAAGCTAAGAGCCGGTTTATCAGTGGCCCGTTAAATACCTGAAGGTCCGTTGACTTGTTATTACCATGGCAACAGCCAATCAGATGTCTTTATTCTTATCCTCAATAATTAACGGCCCACTGAAAAACTGGCCCTTAGGCTCAAATTAAGAAATATACATGAGTATAAACTAAGTATTTTAGTCCATGTGGCATAATTAGTGTAATACCATTATTTCTATGAGACCGCAAACTATCCCTCTATTGAAAAATATCAGTGAAGTGTTAAAAAAAGTCACAGATAATAGTGGTTCCAGTAACATTTTCCAATGCTGAATGAAGCAATGGACCACTAGCGTTCCAGACGCGATCAACATTGGGGGATTTTTAACGTCATAAGAAAAGCATTGTCCCCCAACGTTGATTGACTCTGGAATTCCTTGATCACTAGTCGTCCATTACGCCGTTTGGAGCTTCGGAAGAACCTTCCATTCACACACGTCCACGTTTCCCTGTCTGCAAATGAATGTGATGATGAACATATGACGTCACATCATCGTCTAGTTCCGGCAGAGATGCTGTCATCTCTCGCATCTACCTTTATGGCATTGTAATGTGCGCAAATGCGTAATAATAGTACCACATTGTAAGACTCGACAAAATGCTTTTTATTGTGTTCAATAGAATTATTATTCCTGCAAGTACTCATAATGTTACTGGACTGTGGACTTGAGATGCACTCCCACAATAATGATCAAGTAGTGATTATCAAGTTATGCCTGGAAATTGCAAAATGCCATTCCAGAGACGATAGAAATGTATTTGACAATGCATTTCTTATGGGGATACGTATTTATTTCGCCGTATTGACTGTGGATAAATTGCCAGTTTTTCAGTAGGCCGTTATATCTTAACGGTCCGTTATTCCTGATTGGCCGTTGCCATGGTAATAACAAGTTAACGGACCGTCAGGTTCTTAACGGGTCACTGAAAAACCAACCTAAACCTTTTTGCACGTCGTCTATAGATTAATTTTCTAGATTTTTATTTCTAGATCATTTTTAAGAAGGCTTGGCTAGAATTTGTTTTAGATTTTAGTTCAATTGTTCACTTCGTCCAATTCTTTTGTTTAAAGCGATGTTAGCCTCAAGTTGTAAGGAGACACTTAACAAAACGTTGCGAGTCTTTGGGTTGGTTTTAAATCTTTTCTTAACTCCAAGTTAAGCGTTATTCCTAGGATTAAATTGCTTTCGCCATGGCAACAGCCAATCGCATGCATGGAATTACTTTTGCTTCTGAGGTTGTAAAATCGGCCCTAAGTGGATATCTTTATCTTCAACCCAGTTTTAAATCAGGGTTTTGATCAATTAGTGTTATTGCAATTATGTCAATACCATAAAATGAAGTAATAACAATACCTCTATATAATACTTGTAGGTTCCATGCCGTACCTAATTGGCAAGTGGCCCTTTGGCCTTACAGGCCGCTGGTCTCAACCGAACAAGATTATTGACAGTTGCCGTGAGACCACTTTACGACGCAAAAATGGCCGCTGGTTTACCCAGCTGAACGATAACATCACGTTTATACCATTAACATATCGGATTAAATAAATTACAAATGTATGTAAAAATTATGTCAAGACCATAAAATGAAGTAATAACAATACCTCTAAATAATACTTATAGGTTCCATGCCATACCCAATTGGCACGTTATGTTAATAACCAAGTTAATTAACAGTTTTTTTTTTTTTGAAACTTACACATTTGGTTAGTTGCTAAGAAATTCACTTCAACTCTTTTTGCGAAAAAAGCGATTGGTTCTCTTGAGGGGGTAAGGTATTACGATTCGTTGGATTTCTTCGCATTCAACAGTTTCTTTGAGAACTAGTTCTCAGATAAGAAGCTAAGACATGATTCGAAAGAATGTTATCAAATTCCGGCTACCAATTCATTAAATGGCCATCCCATTAACACATTCAGAATGATCTCAAATACAACCGATATCGGCTTCAGCTGGGTGTACATAGCGGCAATTTTTGTGACACGCAAGGTCTCGTGAAATATTGTGAATAAGATGAACAATGGCCACGGTTTTAAAAAAAACTGTTAATAACTGGGTTAAACTGCTGAAAACTTAACTAAAACTAAACTGCCAACGTTTCGCTAAGTATGACTTGCCCCGACGAAGCTTTTAGCACAGCTAGCAAAACGTTGGCAGTTTAGTTTCAGTTAAGTTTTCAGCAGTTTAACCCAGTTATTAACTTTTTTTTTTAAAACTATAGTGCTGAAATTAGTCAGGAGATATGAGTCTCAAAAATTTAATAATGGCCACGGTTTTTCAAGAGGCAACCTGCGGTCAATCCACGGTTATTGAAGTGGCTCTTTTCGCTAACTCTGCAATTGAAACTTCAATGCGCCAACAAAATCAACAAAAAGTTTTCCCACAATTGTAAGAAACTTGAGACTGGATACAAACATATTAGGTACGTTTGCCGAAAACTAACTTTCAATTAGCCTCCTTCCCGAAATGTTTAACTAACTACATCGTCACGATTTGTGGGACCCCTTACTGCACTTACTCTCACAAAAATTGTATCAAAAATATCCCGGATATCTTAAGATATTACCTATTTGACAAGGGTTCAACAATTGATGCCAAATGCATGGCTAGTAATAATTTTAAGAATATAAAATCACTTAAAAAATAACTCCTTGCTCGAGGACTCAAACCCCGAATCTTTTGCTTGCCGGGCAAATGGTTTAATCACTCAGCTAAGCAAGGTACGTTAGTAAGGTAGTTAGTAGCTCAGTGGTTAGAGCATTTGCCCGGTAAGCAAAAGGTCCGGGGTTCGAGTTCTCGAGTAGATTAGCAGGTATTTTTGAAGTGATTTTAATATTCATAATACCGGTTTTTCAGTAGCCCGTTAAGAACCTGACGGCCCGTTTACTTGTTATTACCACGGCAACCGCCAATCAGATGTCTTGATTCTTATCCTAATGGACCGTTAATATTTAACGGGCCACTGCAAAACTGGCCCTTAAAAATATTACCTATTTCTTTTTTAAGGATTTCACTTACAGCCAAGTTTAAGTTGCTAACTGCCCAGTTAGTTGTGAATATGAATGTAGTACTGAATGGGCCAGAGCTTTCGAAAATAGTTAACTGGCATCGGTAGTTGTTGACGTAACTAATCTCAACCTGTCTGGTTTGCGCTTATGACGTCTTGCCTCACGAGCATAATCTTTGATAACCCTGACCAAAAAGTTACAAGTCGTGTTTAACAATTCACTATTTCATTTCATTACTGTTATTATAATCAACGCTAAAATCTTCTTCGACACGAAAAGAATACGCGCGCATCTCCAATAATTTGATGTGCTTTTACTTTCATGCAGTGTGAAAAGATAATAATCTTCATTACATCACAACCTTTCTTCTACGTGATCGTCACTTACACGGCCTTTTTCTGTCAACGAATGCACAGAAATCTGTCGAATGAAATACTTTCGAGGTCATTCTCACAAGCTCCATTCAGCCGAGACTCCTTAAAACCCTCGAAAATTAAATCGGTAATAGGCGGATTTTCGAATCTGATAAACAGCAGGCTAATGGACTCAGTTATTGCAAAATGAAATACTCTTAAATTGAACTGTTATTATTTGCGCGTTATATTATACATATTCAATATGACAGACAGTTTTTTTATGCCATCATAAAACAATTAAATATGTATACAATCATGCAGCTGATTAAATATATTTGCCACCAGCTGAATGAAGACGACCAATTTTCAGAAGACGATTTTCACCTTTCACGCATTAATCAGCGAAGCTATTAGTAAAGGCTTTGCTTTAGTTCGGAGTGCACGGAATTTTGAAACGTTTCAATCCTCGCACTTGTAAGTATCCATGTTAACATCCCGAACATGTTATCTATCAGAATAGATAGGTCTGCTTATGTTGTCAAATATCTCGTAGACCAAATGTAACCCTCACATGCCATATTGCTATACCTGTGATTGATGGGTTGCGGATGCAATTTGGTATTTGGCAACACAGCTCTGTGCTCGAGTCAGCGACCAAGTCAACACGGGTAGAAAACCCGAGTCCTGTCACATGAACATTGATTTCAATGAAGATAAACCTAATCACCTCTAATTCCGTGCACTCCTGACTAAAGCAAGCCTATACCCTTATTGATATAGGGTATAATTATTAAAGTACTTGTCCTGGACTTTTTAAGCTGATCCCCTCAAATTTACTTAGCATAGGCCTACGCATGATTGCATTTGAGAGTAAAATATATTTTGCATCTTTTTGACGAAGATGGGTTGTTTTCGGGTCAAATTGTCATCTGAGCCATCTGTATGTTTCTCAGTGTAGAAACTCGTAGAACGATTATAAACCACAACGTTATATGGCCAGTCAGCCTAGTGGCGTAGTGGCGTCTTCCTTTCACAATTGCATTGACCGCTCGACATCCACCTAATGTGAGCTGTGTTCTGATTGGCTAATCAAGGTCCCGTGATTTAAAGTCAGACGAAAACTCGACGCTTGCGTTCAGTTCGCATTCGTTTTCTCAAATTGCTGATTTAATATTTTTTTCTCTTAAGTTCATCTTTTTCTTTTTTTTCTGCACTTTGGGTAGGTGGGCTGAAGAGATTAAAAAAAATAAAAAGCTCTCTTTGCCAAAAAAAACGGAGATATTTTAGGAGCGATAGACCTATTCCAGCCAAGAAAAGAATACTAGATATACTTACTAAAAAAAGCCACCTGGGTTGTGATTGCCCTATCCTGCCTGGGTTAAATGCCAAAGCCAACCTGATACCAATACGGGTAATTGATACAAGTTGGCTGTGGCATTTAACCCTGGCAAAATAGGGCAATCACAACCCAAGTGGCTTTACTTAGTGGGTATATCTAGTACAAGTTGGCTTTGGCATTTAACCCAGACAGGATAGGGCAATCACAACCCAAGTGGCTTTTCTTAGTAGGTGTATGTAGTATTTTTTTCTTGGCTGGAATAGGTCTAATGTTGTACATTTATTTGGTTAGCTCATATTTCGGGCCCGTTGTTGCCTGAAAGCACAGCAACAAGAATCGGCGACAACAATGTAGTCGAAATTTTCAGAACGTTGTGCTGTATTAAAATTTCATCTCATACGAGTGTATTGTACAATTTTTTTTTAAGTATTGAGTTTTTGGAACTGAATTTTTGAAATTGAAAAAAACGAGGTTTGCTTTCAACGTAGATGTAACTCGGAATCGATGAACACTTGATAAACTTAACACGCATCTGCCAACTCGATAAGAAAATAGCTTGCTTGAAATGATTAAAGGCCCATTATAATGTTTTGAAATTTTGTGAGGTACATTACGCTCTCGGAGCAATACGACTTTGTAAAGCGATCTGCAAAGCTCTAGTACTGTTTTAAACATTTTTTCATGAAATTAAAATTCTAGCTAGTATTGTTTACATTCAGAAGTGTTTTCCGTGGGCTTGCGAAGCTCATATAACAGCTTCATTTCAAAATCAATTTGATGATTAGGCCAGGAGCTAACAAGGATTAAACGTTTAAAGCCAAATACACAGCTAGTTATAACATTCAGAATATTAAAATCACTTCAAAAATACCTGCTTACTCGATGCCATGAACCCCGGACCTTTTGCTTAAGGGGTTCAAGTCCTCGAGTAAGCAGGTATTGTTGAAGTGATTTTAATATTTTTTAAAAAAACTGTTTATAACTGGGTTAAACTGCTGAAAACTTCACTGATACTAAACTGCCAACGTTTCGCTAACTATTCTGAAAGCTTCATC
>QKMV01002419.1:0-13358 GCA_003287335.1 Lednia tumana
ATATATATATATATATTGTCATATATTGGCATATGTATTGTTAATATTGTCTTAGTGGTGACGAAAATGCTAATTTTGCCGACAGGTTAAAAAATGGGTATGCCCATGCAGGCACCTTATTTGCCGGGCCTCATTCACTACTCTTCAAAATGCATTCACCTAACCAACATGGATTAAATGCTCCAGAAACATTTGACTGGGGATCGGATCGTGACTTGCTCCAAAGCACGAGTGATTTTGCATTTGAATTCTATTAGTTTGAGCATGAGACAAAGATTTCTTACAAGTCATACAGGGAAAAAAGAAATTATTTTGCAAAGAAAAAAATAAAACAGTCTTACATTTTATGAATTTCGTACTTCGTGAACATTAACGGAACCAACGAAAACGAGCCAAAAAAGCACAATAAAAATTTCAGGCTCGGTGTCGGTTTAGGACACTTCGAATATCCGATTTTGACTCCGATTTGGTTAGAATTCAGTGAAGATATTGCTTTCTAGCGGTTTTCAGTTTGTTTGGTTCAGTGCGCAGCTTGGAAATCTTTCTGCACCCAGACGTTGTACCCACCTTCATCCACGTGGAGTTTGTCGGATCCAGGCGGCCGTTGAGAGTGACGGTGTCGTCGACGTGCGGACTTAGAGAACCAGTGATGTTCATCACAGCCATTTTCAGTGTGTTTGCCTCCTTGCGCCTGGTTGGGTCGAGTTCACGCACGATGTTGAGGTCAGTGCGCCGGATGTAGCTGTCGATGAACAGCGCCAGGTTGACGGGGTTCACGTGACGCTCAAAGTAAGTCGTGTAAACCTGCACGAGGTCGTGGTTGCGCTCCTCCGTGCCCTGGAAAAATCAGATTTGCTGCGGTTAGTGGCAGGACTGAAACCAAAGCCAAAAACCGGGGAAAAAATGAAATTTTTCAAAGCTGAAACGGAAAACCGAACCGTTATTGTATAATCTTCAAATAATAAAACTGGGAAAAAACTGTTATATATTTGGCAATTTATTTTGGCTCATTTTGGTTTTTTAATTGACTTAAAGCCACTAAAAATTTAAAATCTAATATTTTTGTGAGCCGAAATCTCGAAACAACTCTTCAGTCCCGTCTTGGTGGTTGTCTCCATGCTCACTGACGAGGTGACGATACCCATGGCCCACGGTGACACATATCGCTTCATTCATTCGCGTTATCGCTCTAGCTAATTCATGGCTTGATAAGCTAATCTTCCTGAATAATTTCTGCATTTTAAATTCGATTCCAATGGCCAGATTGTGAAACAGTTATTTTTGGAAAAAACAGCAAAAAAATCAAAACTGTGGGGAAACCGAAACGTGGTCCGGCCCATTGGGGAAAAGGAAATTACGTGAACTATTGAATTAAAATAACATTACATGGGGGAACCGAAACATACTTCTGCTCATCGAGCCGGCGCTATGCTTCAACACCATATGAAATGAGCTGAAATTACACTTCAAAATGTTTAGGAACCTAACAAATGTCTTCGGTAGGCCTCTATTGGCTCCTCAGGGGTGCTTTAATTGGTAGGTGGGTGGCCCTGCACCAATTGCATTTCAACCTCTGCAGGCCACTGGTCACATGCTGTCAACATTAATGTTTTAGTACCTCCGCTAAGGTTGACAGCCTAACACCACCTAACTGCCGCTACCATGCGAACATGCGGCTGGATCTTAGGCTATAAAAGCACTCGGTGAACCAAGTACTGAAGGGGAGGGGGGGAATCAGTAGCATTTTTACAATGTTGAATGTCATTCTTACGCAAAAATGTTTGTTTAAATGGGCAAATTAGTTTTTCTTCAAACAAACAGTGGCAAAATCTAGCTTTACTTTTCTACCTCAATATCTTGCCCTAAGTTTGAGTGCCCCACGGAAAATTTTGGGCCTTGGAGGTCATTTCTACTCTCCTGGCAGTCTTCAATGGCAATTTATTAACAAATCAAAAAATTGACGGCAACTTCGAGCGCTAGTAATCAGCGCCACTGGCAATTCTATTTACTGTCAATGACATTAAGTGCATCAAGTCGTTTTAGCATAAGTTATGCTTTCAGGGCATCTTGGGAGCTCAGCAAAGTCCAGCAGGTAAGCGACCAGCCAGCATTTGCTGATTATGTGACCATTAGATCCCCCCCCCTCCCCCTCCTAGCTGCTTTTTTGTTTACTCACCCGTCCGAAGTGGTGCCACATGAGATAGTCGAGCACGCCCTTGGTCATGCCCGTGGATCGCAGATTCCTCGCGTTCATTTTCTGGTAGCCCCACTCGATCCAGCCAGCTTGCGTCGACATGCAGTTCACCAGGCACAGTGCATTCACCTGTCAAACAACCACAGCTCAAGTTAGAGGACCACAAATCACGCGGCGTTCCGGCCTTGGTGGCATCTTTAGACAATGCAGATATCTACAAAAAAAAAGGCCTAAAGGGACTGTAACCCCCAAACATTAAATTTACAATTAGACTTGAATGCATCGGGAATCATTTGCCTGTGGTCAACTGTCTATTGCAGAGCCAATTTTTAATAGAACATACAAAAGATAAAGAAATAGGTCATGAATCCCTCATTTTTTTGGACTTAAATTACTTCTAGGTGGTTAGGGTCGAACAATTCCCTCGTGTGATTTCTTAACGGACTTTTCGGCTTGAGTGCCCTAGCCTAAAAATGCCACTTTTGACCATTTTTCCTCTGTCTTGTTAGGAGCAAAAATGGTTGTTTGTACCTCTAAATTACTAACTAATTACCATTTACAAGTGAATTTTTTTAGTTTAAGGTGTTGCAGCCCCTTTAAACGTTGTTATTACCCCATCAACTGTAAGAGTTTTGATGTTAATTTACACACTTATGCAGCTCAGCTTCCTGACAGACATACGCAATTCAATTATCTTGAAACCATGTCTTCAAAAGCGTACTTCTGAACTCACCATCCTCGGGCCTCAATTTTACGACAAATGCATAGATTTTCTCCAAAAATAGCCTCGAATTTAATGTTGCATTGTGCCTCCAAACTCTCCAATGTGTGTCCCTTACCGCAAGCCGGGCCCAAAATTCTTCCCCAGCTATAGACCCTTATTACTTATTAGGGCTATCATCTTTTTTGCATTTGGCCGTGTAACAGGCATCTATCAATACTTGATACTTAAAGCCTAAAGTTAGGTTGGCCATAAGAGGTAAAGTGAGTAGCGCAAATGTAATTAATATGAGAAGAACAAAGAACAAAAAGCTTTCAATAATTAATATGTCAATATTTCATATTGTATACTTATGCAGTATGCAGTAAAATTAGTTTAATACGTTTTTAAGGTTTTCTTGCTAACTACACATTCATTAAATATTGAATTGAACCTGCATACAGCACAATGAAGACGCTTTCTTCAGAAAAGTAAAACTTGAAAGGAACGCTTTTCAAGGAGAGGGCGTCATGCTTGTGCTGCCAAATTGTAAAAGATGACAGCAAGAAGAGAATTAATAAGTAATAAAGTTTTTTTTTGAGAATTTTCTCTGCACATTCCTTGACAGAAGATGGAAGTTGTAGAGTATGTTATTCCATTGAAGTTTCGCACATTTATTCTATAGTCTCACCTTATCAGGATGGATGAGAGAGAACCTGGCCAAGACATTGGCGCCGGCGCCGACCCCGAACCCGATCACACTCCTCAGCTCGAAGTGGGAGAGCACGAAGTTGATCTGTTCGGCAAGTTCGTCCATTGTCGGGTAGATGAAACTGCAAGGGCAACAATTTTCATCGTCAGCGTCGTTCAGGTCACTTGGGGAACATCAAGAGCTACCAAGAACTTCAGTTTGCCCTACGATTTTCCTCTAGCACGTAGAAATGTTATCTCTTGTCAGTCGAGTGAATTCAAACATCCTCATTTGGCGCTTTACAGTGACTGCATCTTCTTTGGGGACCTAGTGCCAGTGTCAGTTTCAATCTCAGGCTCTTGCTCGCTCTCTATCAGAATCAGTAAACATTTTGTGACCTTGGTCGCTAAGATAGCGCGTGACACGAACACAAAAGGGAATAGATTTTATTACTTTGTTTTGAATTTGGCGAGTTTACTGAGTTTCAGCTTTACAAGAATATTTGCATGACATCTGTTGTGTCAGCTGATGAGATGCGGGTCGAAGTAAAATAAAATAAGTCGGAAGCGCATGATGGTCGAAACCCGATTACAGATTTAAGCTACCTGCTATGGCCATGGCCAGTAGTTTTATTATTTTTATTTTATACATGTATGCAAAGTTTGGGAGTGAAATAATTAAATCCATGGGTAAACTTTCAAAGAAGTAAATCAACAAATTATCTAACCACTAACTATAAAGAAATTGAGATGAAAAACTGAAAAATTAGGAAAACATTTAACACTCCTTGAACTGTATACATAATTCTAAGCTCACAGACTAAATGACCGACCATACCACAGAGTAACCATATTTTACTTGAGGGACTACGTGACATAAATTGTGCTAATTATTCCTACAATTTCTAAAAACCTGTCAATGACGTATCAGTCGGCACAGATTATCATAAATCTGCGTCAGTGCGCGCATATCTAGTACATTACCTACGTCGTTTAAACAACTCATTTGCATATGGATACCTGCATTGCACCTCTAGATTATGCTAAATTGCACCTACATGAGCTGGATTATACACATTTATTTATAGCCTCTGTTAGGGCAATGAAGGAAACAAAGCGAATCTTCTAAACAATTCCCGATTGGACATTTAGATACTGTTTCCGTTCAGGAGCCAGGCTACCATGCTTTCTCCGGGGTAAAACCATATAATGGGGTGCTATTTTTCATGTATTAACTCTCGGTCTACCGACGAAACTTCTGAGGGCAGTAACTCAAAAGTAGCAAGCTGAATAACGTAAATTACATACAAGGAACTTGGATGCTGCAAAATAAGTTGAGTTCAAAATGTTTACGTATTCTGACCCAAAAGTCCAGGAAAACCTATGATAGTAGGCAAGAGAGTTGTAGATTAGAGTGTAATTCAGGTTTCCTTGCAGCGCTTTTTCCATATTTTGGGCACTTAAGTCAAAATACGTGCCCAAACATGATGGTGATTTTTGCTCATTTGAATAATTTACAATGGGCAAAGGAAACCAAAATTGAAAAAACGGCTTACAGGGAGACCGAAGTAATAGTTTTATCTACAGCTCTTTTGCTTCTTACCATACATTATCTTGAATGGTTGAGTCAACATTTGTCCAAAAAACTTAGTCGGTGGATGTTTTACCGTGCGGCTCGCTATGTTAAAGCATATACATTGAGATCACGTCGAGGTAGGATTGAACCTTAAAACGAAACCCGACAAAAGTTGAATCACAAATTGGTACTAACTCTTCAGGTAGTGCAGCAGCGTTCTCTTCCTGTCCAGGAGCATTGATATGATAGACGCAGAAGTTGTCCAGGAGGGCTCTCATATCAATGTAGTTGAAGAAAGCCTGGAAACTTGAGATGTCTGAAAGTGGAATAAATACAAGGGCAAATTAGAATATGATTACACGTTGTCTAGTAAGGCACTTGCAACGCCCTCCTCCCCTCACTCTCTCCATGGTTTTATTAATTTAGTAAATTATGACCCTTTTTTACCCAAAACCCCCGAAATAGCCCAACAAAGGATTTTGCATACCTCAATAACTTGAACATGATAACAAATGTGTTTTCTCTCTTTCTCTCTCTCTCATTAGTTAAAATTAAGTCGTGGAAAATTGAGCTAAAAGGTAAACTTGTTTCAAACGAATATAATACAGTTGGGCTAATTAGTGTTTACTCTGACAGGTGTTGATTTTAGTGGGATGCAAGAAAAATCGATGCATCGCGAAAAAGTAGAAAGCCAGATAGAAAATGTGTTGGTATATACAGACAAGAATTTTCCTGGAAGAGCGCCGCTATGCAAGTTATTGATTAGCAATGGGGAAGCTGAGTTTTCACAGTGATTATTAATGCAATGTTCACGATAGCAAATAATCATCGTTCAAAATAGGCTTGAGTGGCCGATCAATATACTCGACATTAAAGAAACGAGGGCACTTACGTCCTGCTTATTGAATTGGGCGAGCTATTAAGTAGTAACAGTAAACATTGAAATAAGTCTACCAGCCCTTCGAAAGACTCAAAGATTTAGTTAAAAGATTTTGGAATTTTCTGGCTGGAAGATGTTAGATGGACTACGGAAATAGCACAGAGTAGATTACAGCGTATTTCTAGATTATGTGTTTTTCATTATTATAGCTACACAATTTCGTGCCGGGAATTTAATTTTACTTTCCTTGGTATTTCAGACGTGTATCTCCTCGATATATTGATATTGTGGATGCTTTTGAAACTAAAAATGCGTCAGCCAGTTTTTGTTACAATAAAGCTGAGAAACGAATTTAAAGTTTTTTGAAACCTTAAACTGGAATGAATTGTCGAACTTACAATTGAGTCCCAGGTCATGATAGGTGACGATGGCTGGTTTCTTTCTGTCACCCTGAACGGCGACGACCACGCTTCCCCTTGCCGTCTCAACGCGTTCCTCCACCACGTTGGAGTCGTCTCTCGACAACGTCCTCGCAGAAGGGAACTGCAGCTGGATGTTCTTCAGCTCGATATCGTCCATGCTGTCGGAAGGCATTTTGCTAAACAAGACAACGAGCAATCAAAATCACGACCTTCTAATCTCCCTGAGGGGTCCGCGTCAGACTTTTTGGTTACTTCCCTTGCACCCGTTTCCAAATAATCAAAGGTCGAATGACAGCGACAATCAAGGCACCTAATTTTAAACAGCTTGTTTTTTCAGATTGCAACTGACCAGACCTGTACTAAAAATTAATTTTAGGGTTTAACTTATGGATGTAATAAAGAAAGGCCGAAACTCCCAAGCCCGGTAACGCATAGTGATTAATCTGGGTTTGAAATGGATGACCTAGCTGTTAAATAATATACAGATAATGGAACACATTTTTGTTTAACAAAGGAAACCAAACGCGTTAACGGTAAACACAAAATTTGATCTTGGTAACGGGAAAATATTTAAAATTATGAGATGTTTTAAGACCTAGATGACGCATAGCGTGTTTACTATATTGAGAATTAACGACGTCATAGCATTGGCAACAAAAGCTTATTTGCGGCGATACATCTGTGGTCAATACTGAAAAGTAATCATTATTGAATGTATCATATTGTAATACCTGTTTGTAAACTGAAACCAGTCCTTTGTGCCCAGATGTATACATGATGAAAAAGTGAAACGTTACACGCTTTTTGTAACAGAATATAGATCCATAAGTAATTGAATCATTCCTTTGGATAATACTCCTTGCGGTAACGAGTTTTGAGACACATGCACGAAACTCGCTATTCAGTCTGGACCGGAGAAAAATGAGCAAAACGCTGCACAATTAATTGTAATTATATTACGTAATTTATGCAAATTAATACGAAGTTCACTTGGGAATTGCAATAGAGATGGCGAAATCGACCAGCAACATTTTAATGTTTTCTGAGCGCATGACCATAACTAGGCCGTCCAAATGTCTTCTCTTATCTACGGAGTTCTGATAAGGACTATGAACAGGAACAGGAAATGGTGGAAATGAAAGAAAAACATAAGTAGGACAGGTGGTTTAATTTTATTGAATAAAATTCTAACTATTAGACATAAAGCAATCGCTATGGACTAAAGCGAGGGATAAATAGGGATGAAGATTCTATGGTCATAGCTAAAATGATGAATCTGATAGAAAGTTCATATTATGACAGGCACAACGTCTGTCATTCGAACCCTTTCAAAAATCTTTATATGATAACGCTTTAAGGCAGACCATCAGTTGAAGATTTGCATGAAAAAAGGGAAAAAAATTGTTTATTTGCAACTATTGAAAGTGTTTTCAGCCTTCCCACGTTTCAAATTACAGCCAGAACACATTACGGAGGGAGAGAAGATGTGCATTCCTAACATAGAACAAAATCGGTCCTTTCTATTTCCCGAAACATTCCAAGTAGATAATACAATCCTTATTTAAATAATTGGGGTACGATATCAAAATTGATCCACTTAACGTGGCTTATAGAGATATCGATGCCATTTATAGCACGTTCGCGTTATAATTATCGTCTTGTTCTCATTACAGACACATAACTGTTTAATTGCAGTCCAATAAATTACGTGGCTGTCTTCATTAACAAGTCATGCAGCTATTTAAATAGCCCACAGTATCGAACAAGTTATACAATAATGTATAAATCTAATTGTCATACAAAACGGCTAAATGTCCGGAAATCGTCGACACGGTATTCTGAACTCCAATCTTGTGATGTGGAAAAGAAATGCATTTACTGTAGTATCATGCAGTCCAGTAGCAAGCTATACCTATAGAACCTTTTGATTCGTTGAATTGAATGATTGCCGTGAGGGGTCATTGATCGTTCACTTCGCTTTCGAAACCCTTTATTTACTACCACGGGCCATGTCCGTTTCTAACAATAACAGCCTACTTATCATTGTCACTCACAAAGCCGGAGCAAGCGACACCGATTGATATTAGAACAATGCGATTAGCAAGATGGTGGTTGGACGCTGCCGAAGATATATACACCTATTTCGTCATTCTCATTTGAAATGCGCCTATAAGGTCGTTGTCCGTTACTGGTTAGTCGATGGTGGGATGTTTATTATTAACAATATGAACGCATCAGCCTTTAGTACGGATTTTTCCTAAAAAGTGCAATGAGCAAAACAGTTATAGGTACGTTACGTCACTTAATTGTAAACGCTTCCGTTACGATGACTTAGGAATTATGGCACAGAATTTCTTCCTAATGCAACAACTAATGATGATTGCAGTTTGTATTATCCCAACTATTTTGTAATGTACCTAGATTGACGCAAATAAAAGATGCATCAAGAATGTGGTTTATTTACCATTTTGGATCCGAATGAACGTTGGGAATTGGGATTTAAAACGAGACAGCCAACATTTAAGGTAATATTAAATACGTCTTGATAATAATTGAGCAAGGGATCCCGGCATCGACAATTTCTGAACTCAAACATCCATTGATGCGTGAGAGGAAGAGGAGGATACAACTTCCGGTACAAAGCACTCAGGATGCCGTGCATATTAATGCACCTTGAATCATGATTGATCTCAGCTCAGCAGAACAACGAAATTCACACCCTAACTCCTTATTAGGAGTTCGCCAACGAAAATGACACATACGAAAAAAGACACCCATTTTCAAACACTTATTCAAAATGGCGAGACTGAACTGAAAATTATTAAGGAAGGAGTATAAGAGTTTTCTTTCATGAATCATCATGGATTTGTATTGCCAAACTAATTACACATTTTGTTATTGAAACCAGTCATAATAAGGTAGGTCGAAATTTGGGACACAATCATCAGACCAATTATAAAGTTGACAAAACATAATTCTGATAAAGTGCGATTGATTGTTTTTCTGGAACACGAAAGATGTCAATCAATAGATACTTCGGATCTGACTGTGCTCATGTAACTGCGTGAACTGACATTACTTACTCATGTGATATTATTTTTAACTTATACGTCTTGTTTACAGAACGGCAAAATCGAAGTCAACATTCGTGTTGTGTGCGTGAAGCAATCTTGTAACTGGACGTTTGGAAATTGTGGGCATATTACCGAAGAAATCACGGTGGTTGTAAACAATGCATGCAGGTTAACACTAAAAAGGCAACGATTAGAACCTATGTATACGAGTGCTAAGTCTTGAATTGGATACGTTATTCGTATGATTCGATAGTTATGAATTTGAATTATTATAGTGTACATATACAGTTACATGTAATTTACTAGTGTAATCTACTAGCGGTATCTGTTGCTAGTACTATTTTTTGTCACAACTCGTAGATGATACAATTTATCGTTGGTATTGTGTGTGTAAAGCATATAAATTGCCATTTAATACTTTCTAATCAGTATGCACTATGCAGTAACAAACAAAAACCAGCTCTAAATTTGGTCAAGTAACTAACTCAACACAAATTACGTTAGATTAACGTACTCTGCATTTAGCTGTACTTAGTACTAAGAGTGAGGTAACAAAAGACAAAGCTAACATTGTACGATTGTATTTACAATGCAAATATTGTGGCAAATTAGGTGAAGTGCGTCTACATAGTGGCACTCGCGATGGGAAAGGGTATGGTTTCGTACACGACGCCTTTGGGAGATCCGCAAAGTGGCCAGTCTAAATATTCATGACGTAGTCAGTCGTCGACGTCGTGTCAAAGGCCAGGCCGGTGGATGGTTCTTGAGCGCCGGGCGGCGTCGCGGCGGCAACCAATCGATGCGATGGTGTGACGTCATTGTCTCACCCACGCTATCGAGTTGACTGTATAGGTGCAGCACCCGAGACAAGGGTGAAACAGATAATTGGTGGATAGGGAAGTAATTAAAGTATTTAAACAAGTCCGCGATAGTCCGATCCAAAGATACTGGTATATAGTTAAACCGACACATTCACGAGAGCCACCTGCGCCGTTAAATGGCGTTTACATAACAGCTAGTTAGAATTTGTATTTACAAACAGCTGGTGACATTTTTACAAATGAACGTGATTGAAATAAAAAAACCTCCAATCCTTATTAATAGGTTGACATATGTCAAGGGTACTCCGATGTAAGCAATTTTTGTTATTTTTTGTTAAAAGATTTCGATTGTTTAGCCTCCAAAAGAGACCACGAACACTTTTCTATTGGTAATTTAATAACAAGAATTAACATAATTCCATTGATCAGTCATCCGTTGCACTGCGTTGTTTGAAGGCAAGGCAAGCAAGTGTGGAATGCATTTCATGAAATGAAATGCAGATTGAACGAAACGACCTAGTTTTATACATATACTCACAGAGTGACATTCTGAAGGACACCATTAAAGCCTCCAAGAAATTCTAGATGGCGAATGATTGAATCTGAATCAGATCTACCTTTAAGCGCCATGAATAGTTTTCAAAGCGTGAAATTTTTTTTCGTCTTGGCCACAAAAAAAAGTGGAGGATATAGTGTTTCTTTTGTGATGCTGATGCAAGAGGGGAAAGAAAGAGCACCGAAGATGACAATTCGAATTCACCCCATGGAAAGTGGATGCACGAATCGAGATGCTTCTCCGAAAAACTCGTTGCTTTACAACCTTCTGTCCTTTCAGTTTCCATTTTTCAAAGCATATTCGGCGCGATATCATTATTTTCAGTAATTTTCTTCACTTGTCTCTTCTTTGATCCGGTCTTATGATCGCCGAATCTCTTTCAAGCTTGCAGATAGATGACCGCAGTAATTTGAAGTTTGAACCAATCACGCTTCGTAATTTTCTCTTCGCTCGACACCAAATGCGGTGCACGGACTTGAGAAATATTTTGTTTTTGCGTAATAGTGACGAATCCAATTTAAAAAAAAGGAAAAAGCGATATTCCGATCAAAGATTGCACTTTCCCTCCTTGAAAACTTTCAATTTTCCCATAGTTTTTATTGTTGATAGCTTTATATATGTATACATGTCCAGTTTAAGTCTTACTGCGTAACTAACAGTAACATATTCGATAATTGTCAACCAGTTTATAGGATCTTCCGTTAGCAGAAGGAAAAGTACCTACGCTTCGTAAGTACGTTAAATTATCCTCATCATTTTATCTACAGAAGACAACGGAGGCGTCACCCTGCGGCGACTCCGACATCTAGGCTTGTAGTAAACTAACAGCGAGATCACAAAGGGTTGTCCAGTGGCCTTAGTCGCCAGCGACCATTTCTAAGTAATCCCGCATCGCACTGAATCTTGAAAAAGAGTCACTCGAAGATAACTGAGAAGAATTGAAGCTATAGACTTCTTCGAATTAAATAACACATGAGGAGGATCTTTAATTTCGACGCCCGTGATTATCATTACATGTGACTGAGAGCAAGTTCCTCGCCAAGTGGCATTCTCGGACAATAACAATCTGGAGACAAAAAGTTACGCGTGACCAGTAAAAGTAGAAGTCATGCGTGCTAGTAAACATCACGAGGATCATCAAGAAATATATAACATAACATTACATTCAAATCACACTCTTGTGGTACACAAATTAAGATTGTCGAAAAAAGCACGATTTTTATTGGGCCCTTGAAACTTGAAAGTGTCGCATTTCATCCTTGCCAGCCATTGCGTAATATCGATGGATTTCGGACCACCAGGGTCGATCGAAGACAAACACTGACTCTTACATTGGTAGGGGTTTGGACAGGTATGTGGATTTAGAGCTCTTCTGCAGCGGAAAACGCGTCTGGCCAGTCAACCGACCGCAAGGCGCAGTAAAAACTTGCCAAAAGGAAGGAAACGAAGAATATCCTTCTCGTTGGCTTCTTTGCTTCTTTCATGTCTGGTAAGAAAAAGTAGTGCAGTTGCACCCATGAGCTTCGATTCGGAGAAAATATTTATAAGAAGGCTACATGGTCTTCATGCATAGTCTTTCTTTGTTGAAGGTTGGTAACATTATTTCTGTGATATTCCTGGATAGTATAGACTTGGTAAGATATATCAGTTGCAACTGCACAAAATATTCAAGATTTCTTCCCACAGGAAGCGAAATAGTCAATCGGATCAGAGTTGGTTATACATCTGCAAAATGTATGCCAAGTTTTAAAGGGTAACTCTTTGAAGACACGCAAACTTATTGATTTAAGACACAAATGGCAATAGTAGGTAGTAGGTACGCTCGTTTCGCACGTGATATGACGAAACACACGTAGGTGCCAATCAATTATATGCCAGCATTGCTTCCAGCGCATTGATGTAACCTGTGCAATGCGGGTTGATGGCTTTGCTAAACTGAAACGTTTATTAGATAGTCTCTTCCATGGCCCTCTTAATCCATTTTCACCCATAAGAACAAATGGAACAAGTGCCATAGAGAAGGCTCTATCTGGGGCTTTTTTTTATAAAAAAAAACTAGACTGTACACGTCCCTAGTCCAAACGGGATTGAGGACCGCGTCAGACATCGCCTATCGCAGGCACTCTTCACTTCTCACGTATCGATCTCGTGATAAATGTTAAGGAAAAAAATAAAAACAGAAATGAACATCACTTAGAAGCACTAGACTACATTTATTTGGGCTCTAAACACGAAATGTGATGCAAATATAGGTATGCCTATAAATGCTCTCTCGGCTAGATATCAAAGCGTGATCAGAAGTTATAGAATGCCGAACGGCAATTATTATTTCATGTCATTGTGATTCTGTTTTAATTATTTATAGGCTACAAATTGGCCAATCTGTTGAACAAATCACGAACAACACGTAAAAATGCAGCTACGTACTTAATAAATTAAAAATAA
>QKMV01002420.1:0-13358 GCA_003287335.1 Lednia tumana
ATTTTAACCCAGTTATTAACAGTTTTTTTTTAAAACTATAGTGCTGAAATTAGTCAGGAGATATGAGTCTCAAAAAAATAATATATGCCGTATCAATAAAAGGTAGCCAAGTCAAAAGCCGCCCGCTCTCTCTCCAGTCTGTCACAGACGCCAGCCAAGATTTGTTCACTGGGTTTGATCTCACTTTCACCTTCTCCTGGTCCGAGGCCGCCCCGCCCGGGGACATGGTGGCCGAGGGGGCGGGCGGCATGGGAACGGGCCCGGGCCGGGTTGGCATGGCGACCGGTCTGGGCGCCACGGTGCGCGGGTCCACGCGTCCCATGCGCGGGTCACGTGGGTAGCTGGAAAAACAACACCATACGATATTAGCCGTTGTACATTCATCGGATGGGTTTAGTTAGCACGGTTGTCAACGGTTGTCAACAACCTAAAAAACCAGAATAGGCTCATTTTCAATTGAACATTTTTCGTTGACTTTGATTGGATTGGGGCTGGTTCACTGGCAGAAGGTGTGCCTGACATGGAAGAACTTGGCTCTTGAAACTTGGAACTTGGCCTCAGTTGTAGAGCACACTAAACCAAGTACTTCATAACAAGAAAACCAATAAAAGCACATTTTAGTCTAGTTTTAGTGGAAACCTGACAAAAAATAAGAAATGATGATCCCAAAACAAGTCAAATAGCTAATAAAACCTCCGCGGCTGATTTTTTAAAACAGGTTTTCATAATCATCCCTGATGTGCTTTTGAAGAATATTAAAATCACTTCAAAAATACCTGCTTACTCGAGGACTCGAACCCCAGAGCTTTTGCTAGCATGGCAATTTCTCTACCATGAGCTAAGCAGTCCTCGAGTAAGCAGGTATTTTTGAAGTGATTTTAATATTCTTCAAACTAATAGTACTAGCCGCGTATTTGGCTAGTAATAAATAGGAAAATTATACACCCAAAACAACCCAAATAGCCAAATAAAACCCACAGGACTGGACTTTTAAAACCCAGGTTTTTGACAATCATCCCCGATGGCGTATATTCGACGAAATTCCGTCACCGGAAAATTTCCTTCCCCATCTTAAATCAAATGGGAAACGGATATTTCAGTTGAAGGAATTCGCTGTGGATAGGCCAGTGGTTCCATTGAACGTACTGTTCGGCCGGGTCGGGGTTGCGGTCGGCGTTCCTCGAGAGCCGCGGGTCGATGCGCGGCGAAACGTCGAACGTCTGCACAGGGCTGTCGGAAGCGCTCGCCATGACGACCTGCACTGGCGCTGGCACAGGCAACGGGGCCGGCGCAGGCGCCATTGTCATCGGCATGTCCAGGGATAGTGCCTGCGGGACCGGGTTTGCCCGGTGCAGCATGCTCTGCGGAAGCAGACCAAATAAATTCAGACAATTCTCACATGTTTTGTTAGGTAAGTATCAAATCAGCCCTACCTTGACTGATTTTTATAGATATTTTTATTAATCAAGTAAATTTAGATTGATTAATCCCCTAACGGAGGAAATATTTAATTTGATCTGCTATAGTTTACACCATTTAAATCTTAAGGTTGGTCTTTCTAGCGCCATTTTCTGATGCGGTAACTAGAAATACGCTACCTATGAGCTCAACATAAAAATTGATTATTGAGAAAAGGTCCAGGGCAGGTACTGAGCTACTATCCTACAAGAATACCACTTATAGAGCTCTTGGACCTGATGAACCAAGCGAGGCTACTTTATTTTCCACTCTGAAATGTAGATTTAAAGAAATCTTACCAATGCTGTGTTTGGGTCGACTATCCTCATGACCACTTGAGCTTGTAGCAGCGCATAAGCTAGCTGAGGATTCTGCAGCAGCATAGCCCGAGCCTCATTTGGGTTGTTTTGAACACAGAGTTTCATCTGCTTCATTAGCTCAAACATTTGCTCGGGAGGCAGAGATGCAACTGCTTTGCTAATTGCTTCGGGTGCTTTGTCTCCTTGGACAGCATCTCCGTAAGGATTTTCAACAGGCGGTCCTTGCATCAAACCTGCAAATTTTCAGTTAAAATAAAGTAGTTAGCTGGTAATCGAAGACGTTACGATATGAATATTATCCAGGTAATACGCACTTTGCATTTCCATTCGTGACTTTTCTGTGCATGCGTTGTCCACTCGTAACGTTCTCCCACCAATTTCATAGCTGTTAAGATTCCTCATTGCACTCAAGGCTGTTTCCTGATCCTTGTACTCGCAAAAACCGTAGCCTTTTGGTTTTCCAGTCTCACGGTCATACACAAGCCTGCAAGCAACATTATTCTTGAACACACTACTGTACAATGAAATCATGAACTACCTTATATAAATACTTACTTGAAGGAGATGACGGGTCCAACCTCATTAAATATATCTTTTAACTTCTCTTCTGTGGCCTCGTAAGGAATGTTACCAACTAAAACAGTATAAAGTACGATTATATTATAGGTTAAGGTAGACCGACGGTTACATACCCAGGGTTTTAAACAATATAATAGAAAGTCAAAATAATTACCGAATACCGAACGTAAAGATTTGTCCATAATTGTCTGTTCCTGCATGATTGTGCTGTTTTGTGTAAAGTTTAGACCAAATAAAGTGATTAGGCCGCTGAGACCTAGTTGACAGGAAACAGACTTCCAGCCAGCTGTTAGAGTGCGGCGGGTTGCATCAAGTATTTCTAACGCCCAATCAAATATCAGATGGTTGTCAATTTCCAATATGTCCGCCCTCACGAGCACATAAAGTAGAGAAATATGTGCATTTTTGGAGTTATTTAATAATATTAAATTTGTTTAAGGCACTTTAAGCAGACATGACGAAGGGTAAAGTACTTTCGTTTATTAATCGAAATCTGGTTACTATCGTGATGGTTCCAACCCTAATAGGAATCCATTGGGGATGGAATAAAATTCAAGATGTTGATGTATTTGTATCGAAAGAAGAGAAGAAAGATTTGCCCATAATATTGGTGAGGATCTCTCACATTTTGCTAACATGTTATAACAGTGTAACAGATTTGATGCATATTTTTCTTTGCTTCTGCTATTTTTTTATTGTTGGTATTGCTTGACATACATACAAATTGTGTAGAGTCAACGAGCTTTTTGAGTCACATTAACGCAACAGTCTTCTTCTTCAGGGATCTCGATATTTGGAAAAGAAAATAGAAGAGAAAATTACTGCGTGGAAAACTGGCGAAGAAGTCATCCCTGAAAAATAGCAGAATCAAAATTTTCGATTGTACCTACGAACAAACTGCAGATGTAGAAAGTTTATTGTTACCTACCTACCTAATATTTATTAAAATAGTTCATTTTTAGAAATGGAAATTTCAAGGAAAGAAATTGTTTTTCAACCTCTAGAGAGCCATGAGTGTATCTCAGTCATCTCATGTTTTTGTGATCTTTTAGTGACATCAAGCGGTCCGGAAGGCCGAATCAAAATCCTCGTAACGAGCGGTGGCTACTCGGTAGTTACCTCGTCGTCAGATAGGATTTTAAGAAACTTACCTCTTAGCAACCCAATTTGTCTCTTCATATCCCAGGTAGTTAAATCTCAGTTATCAGAGTTTAAAGACTTTGGGCTATTTACTGGAATCTTGGCATCGTCACTCATAGCAAATGTTGCCTTGCAGAAAGATGTTTACCTCAATGAAGCTAGTTGCCTTATCCACAAAATTAGCTCTGACTTTAAAGTTCATTTGAATTCTATCAAAATGAAAGTTGATTTCTCAACAGTTAGACAGCTCTTTCCATTTGTTGAATCGATTCTTTTATCGAAGTCAGCTTCCGGCCTATCAATTTCAGGCTCGAAAGAATTAACAATAACTATTGTAAAAGCATTTCTCAATTCAGTGAATGAAGATGTTGTTGGAAATGTTATTGTTATGTGTGGAGAGGGTTCTGATTTACAGAACTTTGTGTATTCTGGTGTTCTCTATCAAACCGTTTATGACTACCTTCCTGCGTTAATTAAGGAGATTAACAGTAGGAATAAAATTCCCCTCATTCTTTTCAATATCATGCTATCTACAGAAAAGTTTGCCAATTCCAGTGACATTGGTCGAGCATCCATAGATGTAGATATTAAAAAAGGGTATGATGTAGAAAATACACTAAAAGTGATCAAGTGTGCTGTTGAGAAGGGAGTTCGGATTGTCGCGTGCCAGAAAGTAGTACACCCTTTTGTGAAGCTGTTTTTACAAAGAAATGGTGTACTGTTGCTGGACAGAATGGGAACGGAACTCACTCGCAACATGGAAATGCTTTCTGGGGCAGTCCCAATCTCTGAACTGGATAAATGCTCTAAGAGTGAGCACTTAGTACCGTTATTGGGATACGTTAGTGCTGTGAGCCAAATAAAGAGGGGCAAGAAGAGTTACTTGTCCTTCGAGCGAAAAGACAGAAGCGTTACTACATTGATTGTCAGCGGGATAAATGAAGAAGCATCAGAAGAGCTGAAGGTAAGCCCACGGATCATAAATTACTGGTAACTCAAAATAAAAATGTATTGGGTACCTTGGTAGTAATAATAATATGTTTGCTTTCCATAAAATTGGTCAGTGGTACATTATGATGGGTAGAATGTTGCTTGTTCTATATTTAATAGAACAAGGGTACATAAATGCAATATCTAATGGAACAAGCATACTTATGCACACTATTAAAACTATTCAAATTTTAAGAACTGATGTACAGAATAAAAATATTTATTGAAAAGTATTACCATAGGTATTACAGCATTATAAAATATATATACTCTGCGTATAAAAAGTACCTACTTCTTTCGATAGTTTCAAAAGATTCAAAAGAACAGCTACCACCACAAAATAACATGAATTTTCTAAGATTTTCATGGCCGTGAATTGGCAAATTGTTTGGTTGGTGGATTTGCTATGCCGTACTTTTTTGCCAGGATAGCATTGAAGCAATCTTTGTTGAAACATTCTGCAGTCAATGTTTTTCTCAAAACTGAAGCTCCAATATTTTACTATAATTCTGTACCTACCTACTTACCTACAAATTTTTCAGTGTGTCCATTTGAACCACTTCCAGATAACAACTAACCAGGCTCTCCAATCGTTACGGCATCTTCTCGCAGATCCTTACCTGCTCCCAGGAGCCGGATGCACAGAAATGTCACTAATAGCAAGCCTCGAAATGTCAACTAACCTAGAAGATGGAAAATATCGTGTCCCTCCCCACCAACTCTATGCTTGCCTTCGGCTACTTCAAATGTCCCTGCTTAAAGCTGCTGGTTTTAGAGCCACATCATTATCTACCCTATCCGTTGACACTGCTTATTATCACGCATGGACTGTTGGCGAAGAAAGCGGTGCTTGCAGATGTGGTTTGGTGACGTCAAGCATGGTAAACGAGGAAGGGAAAAGTTGGCAGAATCTGGATTTAAACGCAGCAAAGTTACTAAGTGATTGTGAGCTGCCTAAAAATACATCGCTAGCGCATCTGAATGATGGCGTTGTTCTAGATTTGTTTGCTGGTAAAAGCAACGCGATAAAATTGTCTTTGGAATGCTATGCTGCGCTGATGGAAATTGGGATGGTTGTGTATAGTCCGTTGAAATAACGTGTGCAGTTATAAAATAAAATAATTATAATTTTACAACTTCTTTACACATTACATTTATACCTAAGACGATTTATTTACATTACGTAAACGGTCCACAATGCAATAAGCATAACATTAAATCTTTTCAAATTTTTGGGAATTGGGCAAATGGTTTGCTTCAACTTTTTGCACATTTCAATACAGTGCTGTCGATGAAATTGTGTACACAAAACATTGAAATATAGGTTGTTAGAATGTAAATAAATGCGTATGATGGCAACGATACTGTTTGTAGTATACCGAATGGCGTGGAATATTTTTTTAAAAAGTGAGACAAGAGCAACTTACGGGAGACAAAAGGTAAATTGCGATAGATTACAGTCAAGTGTAGGGTAGTTTGAAAGTTTTGGCAAAAGCCTCATTTAAATTAGGTAGATAGATGAGTATGACTGTACAGTATTCTATTGCAGTTAAGCTGGATTTCCACGAGGTTCACATTGCAAAATTCACAGCACTTTTCCCACAGTTTTGGATGCTTAGTCAATCAAGCATGTATATTATTGAATGAGTGTCGAATAGACGTTGGGATTTTGCAGCTTTTTCCACGGGAAAGCACAGCTTTACCCTTTCTCTCCCAGTAAGGTGCACTGTACTCATCTCTTCTTTCCTTTCTTTCATACATAAACGAGTTAAAGGGATTTCACATTCGAGAAAGGCGGCTTGCTTCGAGTAGTGTGGCTTTTGACAAGTTATATATTTGGAAGGTGGTCGAACGTTTGTCCAGTCTTCTGATGGGCTTGCGTCTGTCTGAAGTCCGGACTTGCTACAGTGTTAGGCAGCTGCGGCAGGAGCATTGCCGGACCATTTCCCGTCCCATAACTGGAATTCTGGAACAAAACACGAATTGGATATTTGATTTACATTGAACTATTTTTAATGAATGCAATTTCACATTTTCTGTTGGATAATTTTCTATTAAAGAACTTCCGGGGCAAAGTACATAAAAGGCGGTGTGGTCTCGTACAGTTTGAGTTCTCAAGTGGCTGCTCTGTCAAACCACAGATCTCAATTTGACGTCCGGGGTCAAACATACAACAAAATTGAAGATTCTGGAAATGTTCACAGCCAAACACCTCTCTGAAACTTTGATTAATTTTTTACTTTCATAGAAAGCTTGTGACAATTTTTGTATTTATTTTGCTGTACCAATGCAAATAAACTACATCGACTCTTTTGAAAAGGTTGAAACGGTTTTAAGAATATTAAAATCACTTCAAAAATACCTGCTTACTCGAGGACTCGAGGTCTCGAGGACTCGAGGTCCGGGGTTCAAGTCCTCGAGTAAGCAGGTATTTTTGAAGTGGTTTTAATATTCTTAAAATTATAAACAGCCATGTATTTGGCTTTAAAATTTTATTCCTTGTAAGGTTGAAAAGGTTCTTTTGCTGCCATGCCAAGGTAACCTGTTCTTAAATATCACATGAACATTTCACTGTTAGGGGCGCACCTATATAAAAAAGTCAAAATCAAATCTTATCTTTTACTTGTGAAGTAATGGTGTAATTAATTAGAAGAAACACGATACCGCTGGTAAGATTAAAACGACGCCATAACCATGAATATTCATTAAAAAACATCGCATGTAATAAAACCATAAAAATGTTTCACCCTTGATTTAGCTCGATGTTTTCGGAGCTTATCGAACTCTTCCAGTTCAGCTTCTGGTATTTTGAAGTGGTAGTTGTCAAAGTATTGATGTCTGAGTAGCTGCTCGCATGTCCAACGTCTAGCAGGATCTTTGTCCAGACATTTCTGCCAAGGAAACGAGCGGTCATTAAAACTGAAGTAATCACCTGATAGCATGACTGCATAGCCAATTATTATGACATTATAAATGGTGTACTGTGCCGCTACTTACTTTGAGGAAATCTATTACTTGAGTGTTGCTCTTGGAGAACTTGTTCTCAAGATGCTCAACCTGGTCCGGTTGGGGTAACATGACCCCGAAAAAGAATTCGTTCGACTTGAAGATGTTCATGTGTCTCTGGACCAAATCACCTAAAAGCGAAAAAAACGCTAAATATCATGGCATCGCACGATTTTGCGTGTTTTGGATACACCGGATCTTGTGAGAGCACCGAAGTTAAGCAACATTGCCCTAGGTCCGAGGTTGAATAGGTGGCCATTCATTATAAGACTTATCTTCTGTTCGGGAGAGAGGTTGTAGCCAATACATCAATAATCAATCAATAAACACCCTTAGTCAAACTGGTTTATGGCTTGCTGATTGGACACACCCACATACATCATTTGCCGGGGTCCATGGTAGCAAAAAACAATCTCCATGACTCGGAAATTCAGGGCCTTGGCCGCCCTTGCTGATCGTGCATGACATTAAGGAGTCATGGTAATTTCAATGGTAAAAAATAAAAGCGACCTTCACGACCAATCCTAATGGATTATCCCTCAATACATTATTATAGCCTTGCTGATTGCTCGGTGACCTTCACCAAACACAACCCTCAAATTATATAATTTTTTTTAGACTCATGCCTGCTTCCTAAACTTCGCACCATTGTTTTCAAAAAATCTCTTCACAAACTGAGTATGAATTCTAAGTAAAATTGCTAGAACTTTCCAGACTTTTCGTAAATTATTCTGTCTACTTATGCTGTCTATGTATGTCTTCCCTGAAGAAGTATATCGCATAGTTTACGAAACATCAAGAAAGGTTGAACGTCGATACTCGTGTCGTTTTCAGTTGGGGGTACTAGTTGCACTGAGTGCACTCTGAGCGAGAGGCAGGGAATATTAACCACGATAATAACAATCGCTATCTTCTTCTCACAGTGCACTCAGTGCACACTAGGGTAACCAGATGTCCAATCGAAAACGCCATCAGTTTGTGAAACAGTTTTTTTGATAACCTTCAACTTCCCTGTCGACCCTCAAATTTACTGCCTTGCTGCTTTCAAAATAAATGACAGTAAGTGGACAATGAACTTCGATATCGAAAATCAAATCGAACTTTGATCACATGCTCATGAATAACTGACGTACCTAGGAATTCATAGGTCGTAAATTTGAGCATCGAAAAGGTTTCTATGAACTGCTATTTCATTAAAAAATAAAAGCTCACGTGACTAATTGTCCCAGAAGCAAGGCATTGTATAATTTAGTATGTTACAAAGAACGGTCGAGGAATAAAATCATTTCGTGCCACAATGCACATACATGATTGATGCGTGTATATTATCAAATACAGTAGTTAGTAGGTTAAAGTGTCGACGCAATCTGCAATCGATGTCAGTGTTCCCAGGTCCAGCGAGTGTGTATGAGTTTTGGAGCCTTACCTAAAGTTTTTCTTATCAAGTAGAGTTGGTCGACGTCGGATTTGCCCGGCCAGAGTGCCTGCCCTTGAACCAATTCGGCGAACACGCAGCCTGCAATCATTCAAATGTTTCATCAACCGGATTATCAAGCTTCGCATATTGAAGGACCCAAAAATCTATCAATTATTCACGTTCCGGGGCGGCTAATGATGCATCGATCGCTTACTACCAACATTGTTCACTGCACACTAAAGGTAGCCGCGAAAACAGGATTTGAGTGTAGAGTAGAGAACCTCCAGTAAATATACTAAATAACCTGCCAAATTTACTACATTTAGTAGAGGATTTACTCAAGAAAGTGAATGCTTCAAGAGGATTGTGGACGGTCGGCTGCTCTAGCATGGAAAGTGGCTTCGATTAATCGGGCTGCAGGTTCCGTTACGGCACTGTTTGTAGGATAAAGGATAATTTGGATGCATTTTGGATACAAATTGCATTTGGATGCAAATTGGACAAGTTGGAAGGATTAATAGAGGCACCTGACTAAACCACATCCATTAAGTTGCACATAGCCTAGCCTAAAACAATTCCCAAACGTTGCTTAAATGAGGTACTTAATAAAATTCAAAGCTCCAAGTAAATCCAAACATTTAGACACCAAGTTATATCATGGGTACCTCTATTTACTCTTCCTCCATGCACTGATTTAGTTTCAGGATTTAAGATCGATTTTTAGTACATAAAAAGTGTCGTATTGGGCGCGCAAGCCTTCGCAAACAAACCTAGCCAGCCGTGCACAGCCCTCTACAAGGCCAAGCGGATTCTACAGTAGACGTCAAGTTTAAAATGTTTACGAATTCTGACTCAACCGTTCAAGATAACCTATAGTAGGTGACTGAGTTGTAGATAAAGGTGTAACTTCGGTCTCTCGACAGCGGTTTTTCAATATTTTGCCCAAAAAAGCTGAAATTTTCTCACAAACAAACTGATTTGTGGTGATTTTTGTTATATTTGGATAACATCTAACCATGACACAGGAAAAAAAATTGAAAAAAGGGACGATTCGTCGAGCTCGAGGTTATAGAATTACTAACAGGTATAGCAACAGGATTGTTCTTGAGACTTGTGTCTTCTGCCTAATCTCAGCACTAGTTTTCAAAAAACTGTGAGTAAATGGGTTTAGCTCCTGAAAACTGTTTTTTTAAATATTTTTAACTGTTTGTTAGAAGCTTTCAGCAGTTAAACCTATTTACTAACAGTTTTTTGAAAAGTTTGTTCTTCATCGTACATACTTTAGCATGTTTCCTATGCAATTGGAGGCTATGTAAACTGGAATTTATCGAGACATTTGAATTGGCACTCTACACTCACCGATCGCCCAAACGTCGACGGGGGGTCCGTACTGCGTGTCCCCCACAAGCAGCTCGGGGGCCCGATACCACCGCGTGGCCACGTAGTCCGTGTAGTTCTCCCCGGGGCCTGAAACAGCAGAGCAACGTATTTTGGAAGCGGTCCTCTCAGTAAAGTTAACAATTTCCGCTCCAATAGGACCAACATCGCCCTCATGGACCAACCACAGTGCCACTCAAACGGTGTATAAGATCGAGGCTCCAGCTCGACGAGTCATTCCCCATGAAGACGACGGCGCCATCGCCGTCGAAACGTTAGGTCAACTACTGTGTTTGAAGGCCTTTTTTAGGGTCGACAAATAGCAAAACAGAGAGCACTGCAGAGAAACACTGTACCAATTTTCTCTCAGTCTCACGAATGATCATCACGGCTAGAATAGTAAGTACTTCGATTTATTTTTCGCTAAAGTGATTCGAGAATTTTTACCATTCTTTCCTAGTAGCTTAGCTGGCACATCTACCAGTCCACCCTTGTAACATTGCCGAATGCTGTCACTTGCAATAGTTTAAGGGCCGTATTCATAGTCGTCACTCAGTGTGAGTGCCCCCTTTCGTGATCAGTGTTTAGTCAAGAGGCGGTAATGTTCGATATGTTACCACTTGACAAACAAGTACGTTAGAAGAAATAGAATTTTGAAACATGTATTTTCCAGCAAGCAAAATGAGTTAAATTAGCTAGCACTTTAACGTATTTTGATTTGTAGTCGACATATTCTACTCCATTATAGGAACATGACTTTTATACCTGCCATGTTTTCGGTATTAGTCAAAACAAGCACGGAGGTTCATTGGACCTCCTTCATAATACTATGCACCCACAAATTGCGATAATTCTCCGCAGCTAATTCTTTACTCTTTAGGTAAATAGTATATACCTATTTCCATTGTGTACTACAAATTATATTCCTGTTGTTACGCTGCAAAGTTTCTAGCTGTACAGGCTGCCAAACCTTTGAAGGCCGAATAAATTCGGCATTGAAACTATTCACAAATCGCTAGACTTGACATGCCGAAAGTATGGCGGAGCTAAGGAATTGACAGTCCTTGATAGAAATGTCTAGATAATGAATATTTATTGTGGTTATATCTCAAATGAATGTTAACAACTTGGTTTCATAATTTCGTGACGACAAGTCGAGCACGAATTGGGGAATCGAAATTCAAATTGTGACTCTTCTCGGCATTAGCCAAGTTATTGCCTACGACTTGGCGTTATCGCGGTTGTCAAGGGTTGACGCTGACACGCATGCCGGCGTGTATTTATCGATGGGTTATTATCGATCCATCGCCACCCAACCCAACGTTTGACAAAGACAGGCTCCCCGAAATGCCGGAATAAATGCTGGTCATGCAGTTCAAATGCTAAACCAAGTTCTCAAGGCCGGCGTCGAGGTCAACTCGAGGCAAAACTTACCTTCGCCGGAAGACGGTTACATATTTTGTTACTTATCTCAATACCAAATCCATCGCTCTCTTTTAGTAGTAGGTAACTTACAGCCTTTCGTTGATGGATGTGGTACCAAAATGGTGAAATTCAAAATCGTGCTCGTGCTATATTGTGATACATACCGACACATCGACTGGTTGACAATAAATTGCCTTCTAAATTTAAAAAAATTGCTGGTACTTTTGCTGTAGTTGCATTTGGTACTTCGTGGTAATTTTTTAAATTCATACTGTGGCCCTTATGCTTTGCTGGTTCATTTACTGAGGTACCAATATCAGTTTAACCTGAGAGGAGGTATTTAAGGCATAGGAAATATTCATGTCTACCATCGATGTAAAAAATTGCCTATTACTAGTTGAATTCGAGTGAAGTAAAACACCTATGGGTAAAGGGTTGAAAAGCAGCGTTTTGTTTTCTTATAATCGGGCAAAGACAAATGTTTGAATAAAAAAGCACTCGCATTTTTAAGAAGGTGGCAAATTTGAGTTGGAATTAAAAACAGATCATAAGAATACAATGTTAGGTCATTCGTAAACTTGTTTATCACCAAATAAAAGTGAGTAGGTCTTCGTGGCTTCCTCTTATTACGACGGCATAATTAATCTGTTGTTCAGAGACGAAAGAAAACTCACGCAAGTTTCCGATAGCACGAAATGCGATGTCGGAAGTTGATTCCTTATGAGTAGATACAAAAGTAATTTATTGCAAGAATTGACGGAAACTTCAGGGCACAGACAAAACAAGACATTGACCTATTTCAAATATCGATACAAAACTACCTTCGATACCACATAAATAATTACAATTTCATTAAGAACATGTGGCTCAATTCATTTCATTGCTGAATGATGTCAATATTAGTCGATATTCGTCTTTTCATGCATTTCTATGGAGTAACTTTACGTAATGGTAATACTGTGTACTTCTAAACGCTGCATTTACCTTTGACATTTGGAAAGTTTAATGTGATGAACTTTTAAAGGTTACGTACACACACATATCGCAAAGAAATCGATAGAAATAAAGATTGCTAGTCACCCTGGCTATATCGCCTGCAGTGTTATATTTGGGACTATGGTTTTGGTTAGTGAGCGCCAAAAGTCTGCTACGGAACCCAGAGAACGCGATAAAAGAAGGCGTGTCGAAGGTAGCTGGGGATGGCTGTAAGTGTAGAAGAGTGCCCTTTCGAAGTGGCTGCCTTCGAATAGGTGTACCACAAAGAAGATTGTGTTGAGCGTTAGAATTAAAGACGCGTGCTCAAGCGTTATAAATGAGGCTGTGGCGTACGACTGTTTTCCCAGAGTCAAAACGGATTCTACGAAAACGAACTCCCTAAGAAAAGCATTACACCACAATTTGCATCGTCTCTGGAAATGGATACAAGTGGGAATTTACTATTTAGCATATTATTAGTTTATGTATAAAAATAGCAACCGTCTAAATAAAAACAGAATATGCCACCATATTTCAGGCACAGCCATCAAACACTGCTCGCAATGGGCTTCTAATGATGCCTAGGGTTCGGTCATTCCGCCAGGATCGCTCAGTTCGCTGGCGGTGGTATATTTGTAGATTAATGTTATTACTGCAGTCAAACTGTAAGT
>QKMV01002421.1:0-13358 GCA_003287335.1 Lednia tumana
GTGTTGTGTGCTATGTTGGGCTTATGTCAATTGTGGGCAGTTCCATATGCTTCGATCTGTTTAACTTTCTAATGCGTAATGCTAATGCTAATGCTTATGTTAATGTCAATTGTGCGTCGACCTTAAATCAGGTTTCACTGCGTGACCTAGCGGAACATGTGTACACGCGTTTTTAAGCGGTACCTTTACCCCTACTGTCTATTCTCACACTATCAACGCTACCTACAACCTTTTTCTACTCTACTGCGTACAAACGGTCAGCCCAGATTAATTCACTCCCACTGTGAATACCCGTACTACCTAGCACCTACAGAATATGCATCTTGGTGCTAATTAAGACGAAGTTGGTTCGTACGCTGGCGTTTTTTTTTCTGTATGTGGTAGATATGGTTGTAACTTAGTACGTATATTGGAAATTTTTTTGGGGGAATTTCGGTAATTGGTTCGTATCCGAGAAAAAACCCGTAGGCAGTAAGGGCAGTGGAGGACATTTTAATCGGGTTGATCGTTCGTGGACAGTATGGGAAAAAGCCGTCACAGTTAGTGAAGGCAGTGTGTTAGTATTGCGGCAGTAAATGACTCACTTAAGTAAGAGCCAGTTTTACAACTTTTCTTAACCTCGAGTTAAAAGGTAATCATCAGAAACAAAATTAATTCCATGCATGTGATTGGCTGTTGCCATGGCGATACCAATTTAATCCTAAGAATAGCGATTAACTAGAAGTTAAGAAAAGTTGTTAAACTGACCCTTGCAGACAGCGTTAGGCTGCTCGAAACACCAACCTCCCTTTTCTCAGGTATTTTTACGATTGTGTTCATTTTAATTGTTTTGTTTTACCACGTTCAATATTTATAAAATTCTTGGCGCGTTTGGGTTCATCGTTTTACTTTTGACCAAATAACAAAGACTGAATTCCATTAGTGACAAAGTTATACAGAATGCCTTAAATAATTCGTAATTTTCCTGCAAACGAACTATTTACCTGTAGTACCTCTACCATACCTACTTCAAACAGAATGCAGTATGGTACAGAGCAAAGAAAATTTAAAAACACTTAACGGCGATGTGAAAAATGAATGAAGCTTTCAAACGCAGAATTCTAGAAACAGACAGATATTATTTTTCTGGAAAGTAGCTACATTTAATTATCTGTTATTTCTCTTTGAAACGTTCACGACGCTGAGAGACATTGTTTCTTCTCCCAAAAAACAAGTTTCATAGAAGATGATATGAACTTATAGAAGAGTGCACATGCTTCTTATCGATTTAAGAGAACGAGATTAATATTTCAACAGCTTCGTGAATCAGTTTTATAGCGTGACTCCTGCTCAATTATCAAGAGGTCTGATAAAAATGTCGTAGTTAATTCAAAGAGAATAAGTTTTTCAATTTCGTTCATCTTTCATAACTGCGCACGAACAAGCAAAAATCAACTAGACATTCAAAGTATACAGAACACGAAAAGTCAACAACTAAATCAAAATTAGTCATTCAAGTTTATTCACGCTGATAAAAGAATAAAATGGAAGGCCAGGATTATCAGCGATTTTCTCTCCTACCCTAAATGTGTTCATCTCTGAAGAAAAATCTTCATTGCCTTTGATTCCCACTCATGCATCAATATATTCATATTTTCCGATAGCACACTGTCAGCCTAGAAACGGGAAATGTGTTTTTTACAGGCTGAATAAAGGAGATGGAGAAAACGTTGATACATTTGGCCTGTTTTGAAGTTGCTCCTCTATGCTGTAAGCTTTATTTTACTAAGCTTTGTTCTTCGAAGCGATAAGTAGCGATTCAATGTTCTTTTTTTTGTATGTGTGGGGCTAAGTAAGCCTATGGTTTTGAAGTGGGAAACAGAAATGAGCTCTTATTGAAAATACTGTTTATTCTTTCGTCAGAGGTCTTTCGTCGTCGTCGTTATTCTTTCGTCTTTCGTCTGAGGCATCACAGAAAACGAATTATAAAAAACCACTACAGGATGAGAAATACTCCTGTCGTGTAAATGACATAAGAACTAAGTAGGTATACAGAATCGATAGTGTTTTTGTAGTAGAGAAGATTAGGAAAGATCCTTGTGAAGACTTTCCTTTCAGCAGGCTTATGATATAGTGCCTACATTGATTTTGGTCTAATTTAGAGATCCACCCAATTCTATTCAATCTTCTTACTCGGGATTCGGGAATCAATATCCCAATGATTCCAAGCAAGCAATATGTTCAGAGGCTGCATAGTGACTTTTTTCTGAATTGACACAAAATACCTGGAACATCTCAAAACCCACCAGGAAAGTCACGAATCAAATGATGGGTCTGATTACTATGTTTTGATTTCATTATTTTTTCCGCTGAACGTGAAAACACAACAAGCGCTTCGAACGACCAATCAGGACCTTAACCAAGAAGATTTTTTAGGATAAGCTTGAAATTACGATGTCGTCTCACATGGAGGTTTGAATTTAGAAAAATACGACAATGTAGCATACGTCACCATTGGTTGAGGTTCGACCTATGGTGACATTGCTACGAAAAATATCTCACCGCTGTAAGAAATCTCTCACCGCTATGAGAAATCTCTCACCTCTATAAAATATCTCTCACCGCTTGCTTTGCGTGAACAATCGCAACCTGATGTCCAGACATCTACGAAAATATTATCTTTGGCCAGTTTTAAAACTTTTCTTAATCTTGAGGTAAGCGCTGATCCTCAGAATTACCGGTCCTTTCGCATTTGAATTTCGATTTTGATTATCGGTCTTTTACGGCGTAGGGCATTCACCTTAATAGCATAGCAACAAAATCATAGCATGTGAATATTTCATATACAATGACGAAATCTATGCAGCTGACTAGAATTGCTCTAAATACAAATTGTAACTGCTACTGTTACAATGGCACATGCAGCCGTCATCACTTTGTATGTGGGTTTTGATGTTATTTTGATTTCATCGATTGCAACTTTGTTTCGTGCTTTAAATTACGTAACGTGTTGTTCGCCACGTGACACGCTCTCCATCAATAATGAATGCGTTCTACATTCAGCTATTTATGTCCCATCCTACAACACATAGATCCTCGATGTCGTGAAATATCAATGTCCATCCTGCTTAAACATTCCACTTTTCATTTTGTCGCAAATAACAAAACCATCATCTCCCTATAGATTGGCCAGCACAATGCACGAACAAAATGTCAAAACTCAAACGATATTGAAAGGTTTAATATTTTAAAAGATTGCTTCCTCGGTTTTGTTTGGATACTCTGAGTCTTCTGTATTGCATCACACGGCAGTATGGATTTCTGTAACAGAAGTTGAAAACTTGAAAGTCGTTCTTTTGAATAGCCCGAAGATGAAATATCTTCAACATTTTGTAGCATGAGTGTAAGTAATACGAGATGCTGTGCAGGTCAAACTCAAAGCATAGCTCCGCCCTTCACGACCATCATCAAAAATGCATGTTTTAATAAGTCTCCATGCAGGCCAGAGCAAAGCATAGTACGCAGCATACATGCATGATATGAAAGAGCAAACCAATTCAGTTTGGAAAAGTTTGCTGTAGCAATATGTAGCCAAGTAAAATTACTTGTAAGCTCCCATTCTTGGATGACAGAGTAACTGGGTGAAAGCAACTAGTAATTATTAGTTACTAAGTGCTAACTTTCTTTCACTGATGATAAATTGTAGGTGCCATTTTATTACCATGTGTTACCTATAAGTACGATAGTGGGAACTTTAATTATTACTTAATTCCTCGTCATTTTTTACAGCCTTCGGTTACTAAGGACCAATTTGTTCACTTTCTCGACGACTCTGAGTTCACGTGGGTGTTGAGTTAAATGCCATAGCAACAATCGATCAAAGATAGAGAAAATCACTTGACTTAACGTTGAAAAAACGGTGAAACTGAGCCTAGTGAACAACTCATTGTGACATCAAATTAAAACCTCGTACTTTTTCGATGCCCAATTAAAAATGTAAGCGACCACTTAAAAATAGAGCTGCGTCCGATTGACTTGACATTATCGTGGTGATGAAACGACGGTTAGTTTCTAGCGCAGCTATTGAAAAGCTCTGCTTTGATTGAAAAAACCAACCCTGTGAAATTAGTTTCTAGATAGCGCAATGTTCCTCTCCGCACGTACAATCGTTAAGCCATGGTCTTTGATTGTGTTGCTAACACCGTTTAGAGCTCAATGCCATAAACTAGGTGGTGCGAACCATCAGACCAGCGTATCGTCACCGCAATTGAAAGCAAAATTTAATCCCCCCCCCCCCTCCCACCGATCACAACCACACCGTCGACCATGCGTGCAGTCAACATACGGAACCATTCTGATGGGGTAGGCTGACCACAAATAAAAATGTCTGGGTGAAAGACTAAGTTCAACAAATCAGCGTAAATACAGGAATACGCCGATTTTATAAATTGCTTTTCCGATGTCAACTAAATACCGATTAAATAAACCAAGACTGGTTTTCACCAACTATAAATCCAAGCTTAAGCTTAAGCTTGGTTTTTTTGCAAGCCCACCAATGAAGTTTGAAATCAAAATTCAAGCTGGGTTCCAAGCTTAAGCTTGGTTTAACATTTTTATTTGAAATTTCACAGTTTAGCTCACAATCACTGCCTCTGAATAGATGTACTAGACCCAAATTCTTTAGACGTCTCAACAGAGCAATTAAAAGACGTGAAGTCGAATCTTCACAGCGTGGATTAAATTTTTTTTTGTGAAGTTAATTGTGCTATTTGGAATTTAAGGTAAGGCAAGCTTTTGTGTCAATAATTTCCGTTTTGTTTTTCGTGCGAGAAATATTTAAATTTCACCATGATGTATTTTGTTCACAACTTGCTGTAAAAAGTATATATATATATACGTAAACGGTAATTTAAACAATCTAAACTTTAAGCCTGTATTATTTCTCTTATCCATAGCATAACTCAATTTTGACGGAAAAAAAATATTTTTCTCCGTTTAAAAAAAATCGAATATACATAAGCATTTGTGAGCTCAAAAAGAGAAAGTGAGTTATCGGAAAAATGAAACTGAACGCCTGCCTAGTTTCCAGGCGCAACAAACCATTCTCTGACTAACGCCATCCCTGCACATTTCGGAATGATAGAATACCTGGAGGTGGTATAAATGTTGACAGAGAATGGGGACTCTATTTTCCATTTGAGGGACTTATTTTTTTATCAGCCAATGCATCCGAGGTTTAAAGTTGTACCAACTCATTGTGGCAAAACCGAACGTATCATCGGCCGTAGATTATTAACGATGTCCACGATCCAATAAATGGTCGTCAATATGAAACATTGGAACATGCATTTTCGAATCAACTACGACAGACCTACGAGCTAGCAAACAAGGTTTTGATGGCCGCTCGCTGACGAGCTTGTCATTTTCAACATATTTTTGCTAATGGTGTTTACTGGTAATTACGTGTTCAATGTAATAGAAGAATTTAATTACAATTTAATGAAGGTGATTTTTCCGAATCAATATTCCAGTATCAAGAAATTTTTGATAGCGAAACTAGCCTCAAGTTCAGTTTCAACAATAGTATGTGTTAAAATTTAGTATGCGAGTTAAAAGAGATCAAACATAGTGGCTAAGAGAATTATAATAGCTATACGCGGTGAGCACGGGTCTCCTTGTAATCGGAAGTGTCCTGGTTTGATCCAAATAAAATTATCAGGCTATCCTGGATTGACGTAATTTCCTTAAAATGAGGGTGCATCTTGACTCTTTATTAGCTGCCTTTTAATTGTAGTCCTAATATCCTCTAAAAACCAGGTGGAAGTTTGTATTTGGTTATACCCGGGCCGAATACGGATAAATCCCCTTTTTTATAACCATACAACACGACCCATAACTATACTACACGACCCATTTTCAAAACTTAAAGATACGCTGGAATTAACTCCATTCTGTAAGAATGAGGCATAAAATTTCGATATTTACTACGAAAACACTGTGCCCTTTTTGTGTCGCATTGAATGAGCATGCGGTGACTTTTCGGCAAGAAAAATCGTATGACAGTCAGAATTTTAAAAATAGCCACGTCAAACATGATTTTATCAAATTCAACACTAAGAGAAGATGCTTCGTTCTGTAGTTACTACGTAGGCAAATTCTGTAATAAAAACATCCCCATTACAGTCTTATGGAATATTTGCGACTTTCAAACAATTTTTAATGAAATTCTACTGAATCGATTGGGCTCCAAAACTATTCCTATTTAAGTTCGTAAAATGCCAACACTTTCAAAAAAATCAGCTTTATCAGGACATTCCGTCTGGTCTGTGGAGCGTCAAAAAAATGTGCTATATGAGTTGAATCTAAGACACTACTTTCTCACTTAGCTTGCTCGCTCACTTAGCTTGCTTCGCGCGCTCGCTCTAATAACTTCTTTCATTTTGTATCAAGAATGCCTTTTAATGGCTTTTTTTTAATAATACGTTCTATTTTTTGCACTTGTGGAGCTTCAGCCCTGTTGGTAATAAAGACTTAATGTTAAGAGATAAAAATAAAATATTCTCCTGACAATATGTCATCAGAATCTAATCAAATGTATCGTTTTTTGTTGACGTTTGATATAATATCCAGTAGACTGTTTGTCTATATCCAGTTACTTTTGAAATATGGGCGTCCACCAGATTTTTGCCAAGGGTGGGAGAGACACTCTTACATCGGTTCTCATCAGCGTAAGCAATTCTCTATTCCTTATCGCCTGAGTATACCGCCGCGGGCAATATGTTTGTATGTCACAGCGCGGCCCTCCTTAGAAACAAACATTTGGCGCTCTATTTATCCAAACATGCATTAAGAAGACAGAATAGCGAAAAAATCAGAAAAGCAAGCTTTTTTAATAATACGTATTTTTATGATTTTTATATTTAAATGACTTGTGAGAGGTATACATACCTACATGATACCTACCTACGTCTCAGGCCCGGTTTTTTTAGTGGCTCATTAAAACTTAACGATTCGTTAAATATTTTATACCATAGCAACAGCCAATAAGATGCCTTGTTTTGGTAACGGGCTGTTTAGTTTTTAGCGGACCATAGATAAAAATGCACGACGAATTTTCACAAAGAAGCTACCCTATCGCGAGTCCAGGTCTGACTAAGTTGCCGCGGAAGGGGGGGGGGGGTAATAAAGCGGTTCATCTGGCCCAACTCAGAGACGTTGCGTTTTTGAAAAATGTTTACATGAAACTTATATTCATGAAAGCTTGATTAAGAAGGGAAACAAGTATTCAGAGCGATTTGGCGGTTTGCCCCGTCCAGTACCTACCTGGTTCTGTGACAGAATAAAAAACAAGCGTCTTCTTTTTTTGTATCTAAATCGGTGCTGCGTCAACTCAATCTTGCGAGTTGACACGACCATTTCTATACAAGAGTGCCACAATTCCTTGCGTTCACATTCCGAATCTTTCGCGTACTTATTTCAGTTGCATGCACCACATTTTGTGTCTCATTCCAGAAAGGTGCTTTTTTTGCGTTCAAATTTAAATTAGATAATATTAGATTAAATGTTGACTTCGAAGACTATAATGCACTATAAAAAGATCGTAATAAAATTCGTTACTAGTGTGATGGCGCGTTTCAGATGTTGTGTCCTGAAACGTGGGCTTTAGAATCTCCTCTAATAGAGGGTTTTCGCGAATTCTTGGTAATTCAGTTGTGACTTTCTGATTTCGACCACGACTTCGAAACAGTTCGTCGTGAATAGATTTGAGTGACAAATTTTCACCAAGTGTACGATCCTTATTTCCAAATGAACTGTAAAACACATTAACAGAACGAGCGTGCTTCGTATCCAACTCAACGAAGCCACGAAACATAATTTCTCCTTTCCCTCACAAAGTTTTGACAGTCTTGACAGCCAAATGTCAAATCCACTCCAATTAGAAACTAATTATCTTTCCTGGCAAACGATTTCAGAAAGTCTTCTTACCAATTCGAACGGTATCAGACAAGCCAAGAAATAATACCGGTCGTTATCTGGTAATAATTCCCACCCTCTCTACCCCCTGGCACTCCTGTGAGGCCGCGAAACCGGTGGTGGTATGCATGCCGGAACCACATGGCGGCACTGCAATCAGGGACCGGAAATTGGCGGTGAATCAGTCGCAGTTCGACGCAGCGTCAGCAGATTCTGTCGCCTTCGCCCACCAGTGGTGGACCGTGGGGTACAACGGGCTTCTATTCTGTAACTTTCCGTGCCAGTAGAGTGAGATGAAGTGATATTGGTTGTTAGTCGTTAAGTTATTCCATGGTGTTTTTCGGACTTAATTGGTTCGTTTGTTTAGACGAAGGTTGGTATATTAGTAAGATCAATTAGTCAAAAAATTGGTGGTAAGGCAAGGATTACAAATTCAAAGCCATTTACACGGCTAGTTTTAAAGGGAAGAGTATTAATATCACTTCAAACTACCAATCTGCTTGAGGACTCAAATCCCAGTGTAATCGGTGTAACCTTCCAAAGAACTCATGTGGAAAACCGATTCTAATTGTAATAACCAGTATAATAGTGCTCTTACTTGCATACTTATAAATGCAATACCTGTAGGTAAGAAAGGGTCCAAACAGTATCGTTAAGACAATTATTATTATTTATGAAAAATAGCCCGCGACCACATAGTTTAATGCCTGATATTTAATGGTTTCACCTATTAAAGCTCAGACCCGGAAAATGTGTTGCCGGGAATATTTTTGGAAAGGGAATCACATTTACAGAGAGAAGGTAGAATTCGCGTCGCATCGAGATTCAAAAGGCCACTGCGTACTTTTTAAATGTGGGGTAAAACATAATCTTGCACCAAATTTGAGTCAAAAACCTGAAAGTTTGATTTTAAAACATCCAAAATACTCGAATTAAAATCATCTCTTCCCGCTAATTGCAACCCCTGGGTCCGCCACTGTACCAACCGTCTAGTTCAGCACCACGATGCCAGACACGCCACTATTCCGGTCACGAAAACAGAGGAGTGTGGAATTACTAACTTACTGATTAGGTTATAGATTAGGCCATCACAGTCCACTATACAGTCACAACGCAAGCTTAGCCCGAAAGAAAGATGTCTGTGCTACATATGTTGCTCTTTTCTTTTATATAGAAAATTCGCTGATTTAGTAAGTATTCTTTGGAGAAGCCGGGAAAGGGGGGCTGCACCATGGCTCTGAACTCGTCTGGTAGCATTTTCAAGTCTACGCTCGAAAATAGTTGACCTAGAGATCTATTATATTCGGATAAAAATTTTGAAGAAATGTGTTTTATACTCATATCCCTCTGTAAATGAAAAAGTGCAAAAATCTCATGAAATCAAGTTGGAATTGCTGTGATCGAAACATGTAATCATCATTATATTTCTATAGGTCATCGAACTTAATCAAGAGTTATCTTGTTTTAAAAAGCCAATTTACAATCTCTTAACATGTTACCATTGAAGTATACGGAGAAACAACACAAACCATACTAGGAAATACGCGAGGTAAAACTATTTTAAGTAAGCCTGCGCTCCAATCATAATGTCGTGCAATTTATTTAAGTAGATGGAGATAAAAGCTTATTTAATACACACGGTTTTACAAGTTGGTTGTGACTAGGATAAAGTATACTGAAAGAGGAAGAGAAAAAATGCTCCATGGAGAATGGGTACTTACATAAAGCATACCCTTGTAGATTAACGTTAGATAAATATAAATTTCAATTCAAGTTGTCTGATTGGTTGAGGTCCCGACCAACGAAGTTAATATGTATCAAATGCCCCATACATTTTTAGTATTTGTTACGTCCTTGGCACCATATCTGGATGAAAATGCGCTCTGGTACTGATTTTTTCGATCAAAATAAATTGATAACAGTAAGCGACTTTCACATTAGCTTGGCGTCACCAAGGCGGTATCCAATCGTACCAAGTGCATATAGCGCTAATCCCTGGGTTATCTACAAACACTAAGTATAAAATGAGTAGTAAAACCAACGTTATTCATTGCAGTTCATGACGTAAAGCACGTTAATCTATTCGTATCACAATGCATTTACGAAGTGGGGATGAAAAGTCATCTATGCTTAAATCCAGCTTAAATTGATCCGGCGCCTCCACCTGCTACTTATGAGCTTAAAGAGTAGCCGTATACATTTGCAATGAAACTATTTAAATGCTTATTGAGCGAGCGAGCGAAGTGTCTACACTCATCTCATCTAGAACTTTCTTTGTATTTTTTTGTCTGCTTATGAATGATGTTCAGCCCGAAGGAAAAGTCCAGTCAACTTGAAGTTTTTAACTATACCTGCAAACTGTTCAACAAAAGAACTGTATTGCTTTTGTGTAAAATAGGTTCAGTAGTTTTGGTTATAAATAAATGATGACATTTCAACGAAGTTCTGTAAGATTAACGTTGAGGACTTTTATAGGGGAAATTGTTTTCTTGCGACAGCAGATCGAAGCTTTCTGTACAATTGCTCGTAAGTGGTGTGACGGAGATTATTAAGTAAGTAATTCAAACAATTCGCATGACGGAAATGTGAAAGAGCAGTAAATACTTCAATAAAAACTTTTACATCTTCAATATTATGGCCTAGCCGTAATGCCTACTATAAACGCGTTGCTGGATGAGCGTAGTATTTCTTTCAAACTTTAATAGACAACAACCATAAAATAAAATAAATCGCAACAAAGATATTGACTTTGTAAATGACGAGTGCCTTCTTTGCCCGTCGCCTAATACTATTGATTACAACATTAAAACCCCGTTGCTGACAAAACATGAAAGTATTCTTTAAAAACTAAATGAGAATAGCATAACTATTTAACGCCAGTTTGTAAAGCTGAATTGATCTACCTTAATGTACCGTAATGTAATCATGGGGTGTGACGGTTCGTAAAAAGAATTTCAGAAAGAAACACAATCTGATACATCAGTTCTGCAGACTAATTCTGCTTGAAGGTGATTTTATCCTACATGAACACAGTTAATGACGTGGCATTTAACAAAAATCTTGCAACAATGACTTCAAGTTTATTCACAAAGTTTCATGAAATTCGATCCGGGATTGTGGGGTATAGAGTGAGAAAATGATCAAGTTACACTGAAAAAATCCAATCAAAATCCAACAACAAGAGAAATACTTAACAGCACGTGCTCAATTAAACCAGTTCGAGATAATCATTGTTGAAAGATAATCTGAAAGTTATTGGACCACTAGTTTAGTCTCCAGACTGTAAACAAATACTGAAAACAGATGTTCGGAGTATCAAAAATGTACAAAAATGCAATTGCTGAGAAAAATATTTAATCAATTGCGCTGAAAAAAGTAGAGGGTCTTCATTTTATCGAAATCAGATCAGCCATAAGGGCTGCAGAGCGCAAAAAACACACATTAAAAAAATGCCAATATTTTTTCTAATGGTAGTCGAATTATAGTCCAAGTTCGGAGTGGCGCTCAATTATCAGTGCATCACAGAATATTTTACTACTTAAGGCTGAAAACTAACCGTAAATGTATGTGAAATAAGACTTCCTTAGTTTTTAACGTGCGAATGAGATTCCACATAACTGCCTTGAAATTAAATCATGAAGAGGCATGCTTAAATTCAGCTTAAATTGATCTGGCGCCTCCACCAGCTGCTAAACAGCCGGAAGAATAGCCTTAAGAAGCCGTGTGTCAAATAAGGTTACTGAAGATATTAATATTTTTCTTGTGTGCTCACGAAACTTCCTTCAATTTTTTACGCAGAAAGTCATTCAGTCAATTTTAAGTCAGCTTAAATATGTCCGGCACCTCCTTCTGGTAATGAGGCTGAAAACTAGACATACAATCATCTAAAATGAGATTGTTTACACTTTTAATATACTTATTTGACCCCGCGTAACGTCAACGAATATGAAACGGCAAAGAAGAGGGACAATTGTACACTTATTTGGAGGAAAACCCGGGACCTCTCGGTTGCCGGTCGAGTGCGCCACCACTGAGCTATTCGGGAACACATCCTCTCTCCTCGCCTGGCAGGGAAAGAGCTCTTGAATAGCTCCGCATTCGTACCATGAAAGAAAATTATATTCCAATGTTTAAATATACGGTTAAAGTCAATTTGTTGTGCCTAGTGTTCACTTTTATTCGAAGACCAAATAAATTTGACAACAGTCCAGCTAGAATGTACTTTTAGAATTGTGAGATAAAATAGCTTGTAAGTACCTTGGCTGCAGCTAAAATCTGCCCGGCACCTCCACCTATAAGATTGACCAAGCTTGTTGGCCGTATGGATGTCACACTACGCAATTAGCAGCTATTTTTAAGTCACAATCTTGATGTTAGACATTCAGGCATCCCTAGTTGGCTGGAAATCTGAGATGGTGAGAAAACTACAGTGACTTGCGCAGCGGTTTTGTCGGAAAAGCAGTGCTTTCGTTACAATGGATAGAGAAGAACGTCACCCAATGGCCAAAACAAGGCATCCAATAGTCAAAATATGTCATCTCGTTGGGGTGATATCATCTGAACGAAACATGGAGCATTGCATTGAGAAACTCTAATACTCGTTGTGAAATATGGTAGATGTGCGGCCAGCCAATTTTATTCGAAAAAACTGAATTAAAACTAGGTTAAATACTAAGAATTCACTAAAACTTCTATAGTATCTTAAGTTTACTCCTGGCTACTTCAGGGGATTTTTTTTTCTCACAAATCGCTCCCAGAGCGATTTTTTCTCTGAAGAATTAAGGAGTTAACGTAACGGAACTTTGGGAGTTATAGTGGATTCTTAGCTATAAAGCCAGTTTGTAAACAGTTTTTTGAAAACTAGTGCTAAGATTATGAGTTAGACATTAGTCTTAAGCATTGTATCGGCAATTGGAATTTTCACTGTTAGGGCTAGTTTTATAATTTCCAGTCAAATCAATATCTGCTGAGTATTTTTTGTCACCATGGTAATAAATAGCCGATCAGATGCATTTGTTTGTTTTCTAGTAAACCCTCACAAAGCTTCTAAATCGGAGATTCTAAAACCAGCCAGCGGCTGATTCAGCTTCTACCTCCCTTTCCATCCACCGTTTTTTCGCAATGGTCACACTCTGACTAAGAGAGGCACTCGAGGGAAAGCTACACGGATTGAAAAGTCCAGAGTGCCTGTATTGGTCGGCGATAGCGTGTTCGCAAAGTCAACCATATTCTTGGATTCTCCTCCATCTCTAGAATTTTGTGATCTTGAAAGACGTGTTTTCCGCCGAGTTCCGCGCTATACCAACACGGAATTTTATGTGCGCGGATATACTCTGTTATGTCTAATAAGAGTGCATGGAATATTATTTATGCTGGTTAGATTATGGTTGGATGATGATTATATA
>QKMV01002422.1:0-13357 GCA_003287335.1 Lednia tumana
TAAGTCTCAGTTATGCAACAATAAATGTATAATCTATTTCACTTTTCTTATATTCTATTAAATTCATATAAAAATTTTATCCGGCCCGCGGGGCTTTCCGAAATTTTAAATGTGGCCCGCGACTTCCAAAGGTTGCCCACGCCTGCTTTAGGAGCTCGATGCATGTAAATATGGCCGCCAAACGAAATGTTCGATGGTTCAGATAATGGGCACACCGCTAAACTGAAATTGCACCTCCTAGAGCAATATTAGGCTCCTTGCACAAATATTGCGTGCATTGGTCTTGATGTGTTTCATGGATCGGGTGTTTACATGTAGATTTTTGTTCCAGATACCGAATACTCCCGGTCGTCTAGCAATCGGAACGTGGTGGCAATAGCAGGAGCGAAGGTGTCCGATGCGGTCAACCCTTTCTTGGATAAGGATCGAGAGAAGAACTTGACAAAGATGTGTTCGCACCAGGTTCTCTAAATGTATATTTGTGACATATGTTATGCATACCCAATGTTGTAATACACAATGGCATCAGTATTATTAGGGGGCAAATCCCTACACTATTCAAAGCTGTGATTTCACATTGCTGTCGATTTTTGTATTTATGTTACTGCATGTATTAGAATTATCTGAATTCATTCAAATGATATTGATTTGCGGGAAGTGAGAACGTGACAAGTGACCGGATCGATTTCGACATAAAGGCGGTGTATGTTATAATGGTGAGTGGTGACCATTTCCTGATTTCAAGTTAAGTCAAAATCTGTAGCTTAGCGCATACCGTTCGTGTGTTCACGGAACCATACCAGCTTGATTAAGCGTTTGTAAAAGTGTATATCGCCATGAGTTACATAGCTCCAGTCCAATTACCTACTTTGTCCGCTGATTTGTTATTATCTTTCTTTTTTGAGAAAGAGTTTAGTAACGATTGTACAAAAAAATGTTAGAATATAATTATTTTAATTCTACCACATTAAAATGAGTAAAATACCTTGAATAAGATGTAAAGATTGTTGCATTAGGGGTCCACTCAAGCGAAAAAAAAACACCTTGAAGTACAGATACGGTAAGTGTTACAGTTTTTCGACAATTGATGGTAAACTAAGATTCAGTTATTCACATTTAGTCACGCTCGTTCGATTCTCATCTGATTTTAATCGATCCGAGCCGATAACAAATTTATGTAACGATCTTTGGACTCACCAGCGACGAATTACAATCGAAACTAAATGAAAGTACTTTCTCCGCGGTCGGCCGATTAGACTTCTGCGTCTAATCGCGGGTGCGAATTGCTCGTAAAGTATTCCACCGCCAAGCGAGACGGTCCGACCAGGAAAGTCGAAGGCGCTCGATTTACACAGAAAATGAAAGACAAAAAAGCTACACGAAGACGACCATGGTGATGATGATTGTTATTCACAACAAATCAGAGGCGCGATCGAGCTGCTCGTCACACGTTCAATTCAAATGAGCTTTCACTCGCGCGAGCGCTGAATTGAATTGTTTAAAATTGAAATTGAAAACAAGAAGAGCATACCGCTGGCTATGTACCAATTGGCGGATCGGATAGAAAATTCGTTGGAGAGTCGTTTAGTTTCCATCGACATTTCTCAATAAGGTAACGTACTAACTTTGGAAATCGTGATTTGGCACTGAAACAACACAGGTTCCATAACTAGGAAGGATAATAATCAACCGTCAATTAATAGAAGTTTAAATCTATTTTGTTTCAGTTCGTACGTACATAACACTTTATTTTAAATTTATTTCGGTCGAAGTTAATTTAATTTGGATTCGATTTGAAAACTCTACACATACGAAAATATATCATTTTTTGGAAATACAATATATTCTAAGCAACAAAAGTTCCATTTTATATTCCCAATTACGAGTATAATGGTAATGGTACTGGTTTATCGTATCTATTTCCAAATTTATGGTTTACATTGCTTGGCACCCCCAAATTTTGTTTAGCCCTTGCGTGCCAACGAAATTTCTCAATCCTGCTACTGTATAGATACTACAGGCAAATTTTATTACTTTGCCACCATAGATGACCATAGATTATCTTAATACTTCTATAGGTTTAGATAGTCAACCCCCTAAAACTGTCTAAAGAATTATTCGATCCAGCATGGTGCTGTATTTTTGGGGGCAAACGCAGCGCGATTTGAACATTACCTTTTTGCAGATTACCATGGACTTCTGTATTAGATATTTGTAGGGTATGATTATGATCAAATAGCGGTGCCATTTCCCCCAACAAACAGCACCGTGCTGGCACTACATTAAAGAGCCAGTTGGTCATCTAGACCTACCATAGAAGTGTTAAGATATCTATGTTTATCACCCTACCTTAGGGTCTTCAGAAATTCTTTCACAGACTTTGAAGACTACGCAGTGCATTATACATGATTAATGTTTATTTTGTCATTTCCTTTAAAGTCTCTCACACGCAATATATAATGTGAGCCAAGAACACATTTTTTTAAGTTTAATTTTTAAGCGTTCAGACTTCAGTTTAAATAAATGTCGAAGGTGCATTTCGTCATTTAATATGCATTTTTGCATAGATAACATTAGACTAATACTGTTTCAGTCTACTGAAATCGGGCAAATCAGTCAAATCGTTGAAAAATGTTGTATATTTGTCTCAAAATTTTATAGGTCCATTTCTCGGAAGTTAATCCCACATGCCCATTGTTCTTGGGGTAATAACGCTCTAACTGTAAACAGCATTTATAAAAAAAAAAAATCGAAAATGCTTAGTTCCTTTGGATTCGCAGTCGTAACTTGTATGCCTTTTTTGGCAGGAAGAATTTCCTAGGACGTCCTGGATTTTCTATTTGGAGGCCAAATAATGAGTTAATTATTTTTAAAACTAACAATGCTCAGTTTTTAGGCTCTTGACCGACTGTAATCATATTTATATGCAAGGTGGTGCCACGTTCCATCTAGCTTTAAAGCGTGACGGGGTGGACCCGAGAGTGCCTTTATTTTATCTTTATTATAACCATAAAGGCTATCTACTCGAATCCATGCATTAGTCGTAGTTCATTTTCACCGCACATGTAGAAATTCAAACACACCGAATTCACTAGGAATGTGAACAATCCTACTATGCTATAATCTTTGTTGTTACTTGTTTCTGATCTCCTTTGCAGTGGTGTCCAGTTTTCACGGGAGCCAAGAAAGTCCCGCTCTCTGGCGGGGAATTTGAGTGGCTCGTCTCCTACTGGCGGCTGCACAGCGCTGAAACGCGCAGTGCCAGTAAGCCGGGCGGTGCGTTAGGTGTTAGCTGAGACGGGTGTTTTGTTCTTGTGCACAGTGTCAAACCAGGCTTCGATCCACGTTTGAAATTCGAAAATAGCGTTGTTTTCGGACCACAGCGTGTTGTTTCGTTTGTTTGAAAACTACAGGGATACACAGCGCTGTGTTTTAGGTGAGTTGTCTGGAGATAATCGATGAGAATAGTATGTTATAAATTACAATGCATTAATTCACCCTCGCATGAAGCGGTGAGTATGCTGAGAGCTTTCAGACTTTCAAGGGGCTGGGGATGAATCTTCGGCTCCTTTGCTCGGCTTGGGAATTACGATCAAGGAAAATTTGTAATGTTGTTTCCTGGCACATTTATTTCTGAAAAAGATAAATAATAAGCATTCAATGCCCAGCCGCCCGCTTCAAAATGTAACCTCCTGAAGAGACCACATGTGACGTTCTTGTGGCAAAAGAGAACAGTTCTACAGTAATGAGTAGATGTTTGATGTAAATATAAATATGTCCTTACTTCAACGTAGTGGGAGAGTTTTAATATCAGTTCAAATTTTTTTGTTATAAACAGTCTCGTATGATGCAAATCTATTGCGTGTTATGTTATCTCCGAAATATGCTATTAATAACAAGAAACGAAATTAAAAGTATATCATTCGTACTTGGCTGGATGCATTTTATTTGTGCTCGGATTAAAAATGTAAATTACAATATTTTTATTTTCTGCAGTAGAGCATCAAACTTATAAAACAAATCCTTAAAAGTCTTTGATCCAAAAATCTTTAAATATCGTGCTCAAAAAGTTCGATGGATAAATCATTCCAAAAGTCGATTCCTGGATCGCCACTTTCCAGACAAGCGGTATAAGAAAACAGTGTAGTATCAACTCGGCTCTTACATTCCTTGATAATTACATACTCGCAGGCCAAGTTTTTTCTGTAGTTCGGCTACCATCATCTTTTATGTGTGACCTTCCTGAAACCATCTTAGGATAGAGTAATTGCAGCCAAGAACTAGAAATATAATAAGCAAAAATTGACATTTCATCTAAAAGCTTCTTAGGCAGCGATGTACTAACTGTTCCTTGAGAAAAGTCGCTTAAGCGCATTTGTAATTGAACATATAGGAATGATGGAACAGGTTGAACCTTTTGTGCGTTTGTGACTATTAGATGTTTATCACTACCACGCTGATAAGAATTAAATTCAATTTCGTTTATCAAATTGCTTAAGATAAGAAATGTTTTCTAGCAAAAGTTTATCATGTTTGACAAATTTTAAATGGTTACCTGTTATTATCAAAACTCCTGACATTGATATCTATAAATAATATATCTGCGATATTGGAGATCGATATTGAAGATAAGCGAATGGCATTGCCATCCTAACAAATCGCCGCCTCTCAAATCATTTGGTGACGATTGAATAAATCAAGCAACGTTTGAACTCAAATTTTCACTGGTAATCTCATACCTCGTGCTTACGTCTGTACGCAGGCTTTTATTATAAATTATCCACAGCTTTATTTGCCGTGCACTTAACGTAATAAAGTGTATTATAAAGGCGTCATCATTGCAGCTGAGAAGTGAGGTGTGCTGAAAGATTCATTAGACCATTATGTTATATTCTGTATCACATTATAATATATCGTGAACAATTATCATTATTTCTTGCATATAAAATCACAACAACGTGGATAGTTTGCAAAATGAAAACACCCAGGAGGCATTTTCTTTTTTTATACTCCCCGAAGATCTTTCTAATATACGTTTGCCCGAACCATCCGACTCGATATTCCAATAAAAACTCGTACTTCTTCCAAATTAATAACAGTTTATAAAGAAGCTGCGCACGCCATTCATGTTGATGCTAATAAATATACGTAGTACGCCCTTATTGGGAAATGTAATAGCAGAGCTGGGAACATATTACATGAACGTCACGCTACAACCATGGAGGGCAAAACATACTGACTGCATGTGCTCTGCTAGCCGTGGTAAAAGTGAAAAGTTGTTCAACACAAAGAAGTGTGACGTAACAATGATATAATAAGTAATAACTTACATGGGTGATCAGATTGTTGTTAGTTTAACAAATAATGTTTGTGTGATGGTGAGCCGAAATCAAGACACGACGCAAACGCCGGAAACGTGCAAGGAACTACCGATTTAAATAAGGCCATGCGGCCGAAATCACGATCTTTACGTGAATTTCAGTGTATGGTTCATTTATCTGTAAAATGTTCAAAGTGAAATTATGTAAAGTGGCACTTCAGTATCTAAACAGGAACTTCTACTATTGGTCAAAATATCATGTTTTAAATGGCACAGGGATTTAAAAGTCAAAGATAAAATTTCGTTAATTTGTTTTCTTTATCTGGCTCCATTGGTCAGTTTCTGGCTAATATTTCTCTTGACAACGTGAATCTTACACTGGTACCGGGTGGGACATTGGCTTTCGGTCAGTAATCGCCGCGATAAGGTGTAATTTGAAGGTAATTTACATGTCACTTCCCTTTCGTATATTGACAAGTGCGTTACTTCTTCTATGCGGAGCTGATAATTTAGAACACTTGAATATATTTATGTTTTTAGAGCAAAATGCATTATAAACAGCGTAATGATAGTAGTAAACAGTTGATTATTTGTTAGGCAATAAACGATGTGAATTTGGTATGCATCGTGGAGATTGCTTGGTATGCAAAAGAACAAGCGCAAGTGTTACATTTGCACAACTAATATTGTGGTGCAGTCTAGTAGACTATTGTGCATACTGCAAGCACAGACATGTAATTTTGATTTGAAGTGAGTAATTATTTAGTATAGTAGTGTAACGAGAACCACAGTAAAACATTACACACAGTGCAAACTAGTCACTTTAAATTCCCAACAGTAGATATTTTTGTACTATTTTTTTTAGTCGCATACAATCTGAGATGGTCAAATAGTCAAAACATCGTTGCCCTTGCTCGTAGCTACACGATGTAAATGTAATGCAATGCGTAAATATAATCACATCGTGACTTGTCAAATGCCACCAGCCTAAGAGTGGGTAATAAGTGTCTAACTATATTATTATAATTATATTATGTAGCGCAAAGAGTCAATTGCCCAATCGTTTTTCACTTCCAAGAAGTTATTTGGATAATCTCATGTACGTACAAGTATACTAGTTATCTATACATATTGTGAGATAATGTCATTATTAATTACTTTATTCACCACCTATTCTAGGCGCGAGCGAAAGTGAATTATTAGTGTAATTACACTAATTCTCAATTGTCAATATTTAATTTGTGCAAATAGATAAAAACAAAGCTCATGAGATTTTTTGTCTATAAATTTCAGACGTTTGTCGCAAAACTTGTGCAAACGATATTGATGAGTGAAAGATTATTATTACCGAAGTTAATGTTTGAAGCGAGGAGTGAAATATTTTCCAATAGAGCACCAACAAACACATTCACAAGCTTTGATATTTAAAACAAGATTCAAATGCATAATAATATCGTACTCACTTAGAAGGGATTGAAAATAACAGTAGGTAGCAGGTCACTATACATACATCAAAGTTCAAACTCAAACATCTTATAATATAGCTGGCGAGTAATCATCGGGTTATTTGATATAACTTATTATATGACAACGGCACTTTAGGACGATATTTCACCAAAACCATAAATTACTCGATACCCTGCCATCTGGCTAAGAATATTTAATTCCTACCCCATAACATGAAGATGAACCATCTACAAAATATCATGCATTAAACCTGTCGCACTTAAAAAATATCCCCATTATTTACGAAGCGCACATCTAAAGATCACCCGTCTTCCCAAATATGTCTACCGGTTGACATTTAGGCACCCTCGGCGTGTCGCACACGGCACTAGTAAGTACACTTCGTTATCGACCTTATGAGGTAACGGTACTCTTATATACCACTATCCAGTATCCCAGTCTTTAGAGTTGATAGGCTAACATCGGCTATCCGACTAGGGTCAGGGCCAAACTAAAAGCGATCTGGAGGAGATAGTATCAGAGGTGTGACTATCATTGTTTACTGCATGCCTACTTTGTTATTTTGATGGCTTATAACACTTTCTACCCCTGGGGGTTAATTCACTGTAATAGATATAAATTATTTGTGAACGCGACTTGAATCTCTGCGTGTTAAGGAGTCTAGGTGGACACTAGTTAAACGCACCGTTTAAAAAAAAAAAAAAAAAAAACTTGTGGCCTGTCAGAGATGTTGTTCAAACTATTTCGTGGTGGTGACTGCCGCATACCACACTCGACACAGGGATGGAATATGCCAACCAGCATAACTAGATTACAGCGGAAACCAATTTCCGTGTCTCAATGCAGTGCCAAATGGCCAGTCTTAATGAATAGCACCCATTTAATAGCCTTCCGAATGCAAGTACCGTTCATTTCGTTTGCATGATAGTCCATAAATCTAGCCTCCTACTATATTGTCGGATGGCGAGAGCCCCGTATCTCACTACATACATCTCACACGTGGAAGTTCAATGTCTAGTATAATACATGTCTATGGGCGACAGATCGTTCTGTATTAAATCATACTTGTCCGCCGACCACCTGGACAATATGGCCTCAGTAGTTATGTACATGTCGTGTCATACATTCCTCGATCCCAGGGTTTCAGTCACCCTCGTAGATCAACACGATAGCCACTAGAATAAGGAAGGAGATGCTGATTACAATGCGAAATTGGAAACAACAATAAAATGATTTCCTCATCACTAAGATAGTTTGGTACAGTACACTGCAAAAACAGAGGTGTGAGATGATAAATATGTCCGCACGGGTTTTCCCTGTCAAACGAAAACACGAAAGCATGCGACATTTTCTATTTCTGAATGCTATCCGTTTGTTTCTTGGACGAAAGCCATGATGAGTCAAATAAGATTTCACTTACATTTTTCACCGAGTACAAGAACAAAATAAAGGAACTAAGAAAAGATCCATTTCCTCCTAGCACTGCATTGTTATACCAAATCGGTATTCTTTGTTCTCTTAAATTATTGTTCTCTAATTGGCGGCTCCACGCTGCAAGAACATTTTCGTTATTTTCTGACCAAGTCTAGTCATCAATAGCCTCATAAAAATCAAGAAATGACAGCCACAAACAAGATCGATTATCTTGTAGGTATTTAATTAACGGACAATCAATTACCATAACAATATTCAAAACCAAATAACTAATATCGGGGTGACCCAGAAACGAGTGACAACAAGCTATTATTATAACTTTAGTCTTAAACCAAACAAAATACGGTACCGAAATCGAATCATCTGAAGGAATGCACACACATTTATAAATATTCATATCCTGGAGAGTTGATAATCGAATGTACCGGTGCTGTGGGATTACCTTGCGGGGTGCTAGCTAGTGTGACAAGTGTCCCATTAAGAGGAGGTGAAGAATGGTCGTGGTTCCCTGCAGACTCCCGCTGATCAATGGCAAGGTCCATGCATTGTGCGTGAAGCCATCCTGCAGCATTCAAGCATATCAAGATGATGTGCGACAAATAGAAGCATTGTTCATGATGGAATCACCTTAGATGCTATCACACCATGCGGACATGATTGCCTCGAAGATTAGAAAATGTTGTGAAGTTATTGAACTTTGCTACTGGGTTGGAATAACCTCTATAAATTTATTAGAAAATAATTTCTTGGATTGTTGACTTACATATTGTAGCTATCGAAAAGATATTCAACATAATTGATCGATATTTTGTTTCTTGCACATCTGTGATGGATAAAGCCCATAAATTTCGTCTGTTCGTCCTACTTTTCGCTCGAATGAACTTGATACATTCGTTAATATTTCGCCAAATTCATACTAGCGAGTTTTTTGTACAGAGAATGAATGAGAAGAGTGTGCAGACTAAAATAGGAAGCCACAGTGCCAAAAAATGCTTACTAACCAGGATGTAATACTTCTTGTACACTAAGGTGTGGTTTTCCTACCTAAAATTATTAATATTGTCACTTTAAAAAAATAAACAACACAGGATGTTATTATAATCGACCAAGCGACCACATGCGCTCACATGCGTGAGCGTTGTTTTAAACATGCTTCAAACATGTGCAAAACACTGTGTTATTAAGACCCACAAAATTATAGCGATATAATAGGATATGTGTTTGAAAGTTTACTTATATACCTGTAATGTTGTTCGACTGCAGGTATGTAGAACGTCTTTTTAAATAGTGCATGCTTACAAAATACTTTTCTTGCTACGGCAAACATACCGAACTGATTTGTTGAAAATTTAAGAAATCGGCTTCATTTAGTAAAAATTGTTTTTCATGGTGCATGAACTGGTAAAATAGCCGATAAAAGAGACGGAAATACACTATAAATTGAGATCATTTCCGAATGGAATCTTGCATAGAAAATATTTACACCGCTCTTTTCCGGTCGGGCCAAATATCGGTGAAGATGTCAATTCATGTGGATAAAACTTTGATCTTGTGATGTAGATAAGTGAAGTCAGTTTTTTCTACACTCCTACAGTCTGCCGCTTACAATAAACACCAAGCAGACCCCCGCATTTGCTTCTAAACGTTTATAAATAGCGGTGAAGAAAACGTTCGCGGTGGAAGAAGTAAAAGCAACAAACAATTCACGTAAAAACGTGTTAAAAGTTTCGTCTTCTAGCTCGATTCTGCTCTTTCTAAGCCAAACATGCTCCACGATTGACGTGCAGTATGGTGCAAGCTGCCATAAACCACCTGGTTGGAGCAGAGCAGGGGACAACGCCATGTTCTCCGATGCACGGTAGTCTAGCAATTATATGCAGTTATAAATAATGGTAGCAGCCGGCTGAAAACGTCAGTTTGTGCAATTACTGTTCAACGAAGGATTTTAGAACCAAGCATTAGTTTAGCCATCCTCCCCCACGCTGACTGCTTCAGGCACGTGGCCTTCATAACAATATAAGAACAGCACTTTTATAAGATGCCTGGAGCACACGAATTTGGACTTGAGTTTTGGGCGGAAGAACTCTACATAACGATCGCTTTTGGGAGTTGCCGATAACCTACAACTAATACCTAGTCTAGCTTCGAAATATAAATTGTACTTTTCATAAATTAGAATGTCGATTCGCCTCGTCCTCCATTCCGATGTTTGTTTGTTAAAAAGTTGGGTCGTTTCGTTCGGATTGTTTCGTCGGACAGGATGTCCAGATGGCTAGATGGATGGAAGTTGGTTGGTTGGATTGGATCGATGGCCATGCGGATGCCCGAAGGCCAGGGTCCATCAAGGCGATTACATTGCAAGAAAAATGTTCGCCGCGCCGCGCAGCACCGCGCGTTTTTTTACGCACAAATCACAACTCCTACGCGTGTTGCTCGCGAAGAGCCGAAAGTTGGCAAATAGTTTCCTTTTTTGTCTCTACTGAAGAAAATTCACGAGAAAGCTGATGGACAATTCAACCCAATTTCACGATCTCGATCTTAATTGTTGTGTGAATGTTTCAATACTTTGATGCTTCATGGGTGTTACTTTTGATCGACACCGACTGACAATCTTTGCGTGTTTAGGTGTATCGAGATGTAGTGGTTGTCTTTTTATGACAGCACATGGCACAGCGTTGAAGAGAATATGTTTTTAATGACGGCGATGATGGTGATGATTGTATACTGTGGTCTGGCACGAAAAGCCTTTTTGCTTTGAAATATGTGTGAGTAATCGTGACATGGGATAATACCAGTAGCGAAGGATGACCAAAAGTAGATCACAGACGGAGCCAATGATCGACCGTTGTGCAGAAAGCGCGTGGTGACTTGAATGCACGTACGAGCGCGATGAGACGTAATCGTTGCTCGCTTCATGCAAATTAAAACGTCGCTGCTTGGACTTGGATGGGATATACGGTTAGAAAGAGGCTTGGGAGTTGTTGAGACCAATTAGAAGATGGACGACCCAGTGCCCTTGCTTGCTCAAATGTGCTGACAACGTCACCGTAAGTGGAGTAATCAGCATGGTTAATTTGTTTCAAGGTATAAATATTCAAGATGTATTATACGCATAGATTACCGACTTTTATGTTAAGACTGAAGGAAGTTACTGTTTGAATTTTTTCTGGTTTAATGAGAGGATGATGGAGCATTATTATGTACGTAATGCTATTGTGCACAAATCGTATTCTATTTTTTGTACCACACCCGTATTTTTACCTCGCGGAAGAGAATGTTATTAGGAAATTTGAAGGCACAGTGAAAAGTGAAAACAGCGATTGAAACAATTGTTTGTCGATAAGGCCTTTCCAGATATTGTAACATGGGCTGATCACGTCCGATGTAGGTAATTAGAGCCGATACATGTAACGGTTTCCTTGCTTCAATAAAATATGGTATCCTATAATTAACCGAGGGCAACGTAAGTTTTATATCCATCCGATGAAATTGATCCAGTAAATGAAATGTGTACTTTGAAGTTACTGTTACAAAAACCTCAACACATGATTGGAACTTCTGGAGGATTAAAAAAAACAGGCGGCCCACGTATATAACCTCAATTTCATGAGTGAAAAATGCTGATCAACATGATAAATGCCACGAGAATAAATATCGGGAAATGTGTAAAATGAATGTGTAGTCAAGTTTATTTGTTTACCCGACAGACGATTTTGTTTGTTATTGTTGTCGTATTGTTGTGTTCGTGTAGGATTGAACGCGAGAGTCCGTTGCGGCGGCCTTCCTCTGGCTCCTGGGTCATCGACCTTCCTTTACCTCTTCGTCTTGCATTACGTCTTCGAAAGAGGAATCTCAACAAAGAGTAAGACGATAGTTCATCCTCTGACGAGATGACCACATGGATAGCTAACACCAACCCCTTCACCCTTACCACCAAATCGACTAGATAATAAGGGCCGGTCTGTTGTTTTAGACGCCTGATTGTATCCGACGTCCAGGAAGATGGCGACGAATATAAAAACTCTGTGGCAACTCGAAAAAATGGATATTCAACAGCAAACACAGCTTTTACCCCACACACTTTGGATGCTCTCAGCACACATTACTTTGGTGACAGCGAAGTCGCATTCTTGAAATGCCTCAATGGACCGCAAGATCGTGCCAATTTGCGACCTTTGCAAATTGATCGCTACTTCGCCCGAGGCGCGTGTCTTAGCAGGTGTAATATCAAATTCCACGCCGCGATGAATTGTTATTAAAATCTTAGCTCACCTTCGGTCGCCAGCCGATCGTGATATTGCGATTCCTCGCCTCTAAAGAAGTAAAAACATTTTGGTAATTCCATGAGCCGAAATTAATTATGCTTGCACAGTAACGAGAGTCGAGAAGAGAGTAGTTTCATTTAGTTCCCAAGGAGAAATATTAATGGATGAATTGCTTCTTGTTCTTGTCGTCTGTGGGGCCACATCCATTCAGGGAGCTAACATGTATCGCGATAAAAAGACATCTCTCGAGAAGAATTTACCACGGAATCCGAACAGAGCGGACGATGCTCAAATTGAGAGTAGTTTTCTAGCTCATCTCCACCACAAACATGCATGGTAAATCTGGTTCCATTTTCACTAACACTTCGTCAATGAGATGAAACGAGGCAATGGCTATAAGCTCTAAAGGAAATTAATAAATCATAGCCACGCCAAATCACTCAATATACTCTTCTAACCTACTATATCATGGTGAGATCTCTCCTCCAGATCCTCCCAGTGGTCAAATACGCGAGTTCAACCAACATTAATGACAATACCATTCTTATAATCACTTGGCAGTTACCACGAGATAAGCATTCGGACAAACGCGCATCGCGTGCCGTGAGATTGGTTAAAGAAAGCTGATGTGATGTGACGTTTGGCCGAGTGTGCAGGGGGGAGAAGCACAACACTTCCCATGCATCTGGGGCCATATTTCCTTCATTCAATTCAATGCGAAAGACAAGCGAATTCTATTTGAATATTTCAAGTCGTTTAATTGGGATGCGTTACGTCATGTTGCTAATTACCCTGTGTACATGACCCACATCTGCAGTACAATAGGACTTGAGTAAAATACATTCATTCGTTATTGTATTTTTATTTATTA
>QKMV01002425.1:0-13353 GCA_003287335.1 Lednia tumana
ACGCAAAAGTAGTTACTACCAACTTACGCTGGTAACCTTACGATAGTAGTTGAGCAGTAATGAAAACGGGGTGTAAGCTGGCCTGAATGAAAACTTTAATCCGAAGTGAACAGAGATGGCCTAGCCTGATAGCGTAGGGGGTTGAACTCAGCGTTTTGAGCCAAGAAGGATGAACATTACAGCCGAGTGCTTTATATGGGAGGACGACTTCAGCCCAGCCTCTTGAGATAAGCAGGATGAGCACTTCTGTCCAAGGCTTATAGGCAGAGATGGGCACTATCTTAGATAGAAGAATCTAAGATACTAGAATATAGAAGATACTTATCTTCTATCTAAGATAGATCATGGACACACCTTTTAACTTCTATCTAAGATACTTTTTGTGTGGCTATCTGCTATCTTTTTAGGAAAAATGATAGAAGATATATTTGCTTTTATTTTCGTCATCTACCTAAATATTTTCACAAATATTTCTTTCTTGGATTTTTTCTGTAGTTGGAGAGTAGACTCTGGTAAAAACCTGAGTCGATTCTGCTTCGACGTACAATCGGAATAGGGCACTTGCAAAATGCCATTCCATAGACGATATAAATTTGTTTGACAATGCATTTCATATGGGAATACGTTTTTATTTAGCCTTATTGACTCTGGATTAAGCCTTTTTGCAAGTCGTCTATTAGCAATAAATTAAAGAATAATTCCAAAAAGTATCTTTTAACTGCCAATTTTTTGAAGTATCTTTTATCTTCTATCTTTTCTAATTTCAAAAATCATCTTCTGTCTTCTATCTGCGATACTTTCTCAGCTATCTTTGTCCATCTCTGCTTATAGGGTGGGGGAGACTTCAGTCCAGTGCTTTACAGGGGAGGGATCTTCAGCACAGCCTCTTGAGATACGCGCTGGGTACTACAGAGAGAACCGAATACCCTCTGGCTAACACAAGTGCACAATTTTTGATTTAGTGAAGCTGGCTTTCATACAACTGATGTGTGCTTTAGTATTAGGTGCTTAGGTGAACTTCGATAATGCTTTTGCGCTTTGCATGTGACTGATGACCATCCCCTGATGTGGCAATATTATTAAACAGTTTTGATTTGGTTTATTCGCGAGCCATTCTGTCCGGGCCGTGGACGTGTTCAAGGTGCATGTGTGGGATAAAAATAGGGGTTGATGATAAGTAATGTGAAAAATGGTGATAAATAATTACAACAAGAGTATAGCGTATGGCTGGAGTAACGATTGTGTATGGTTGTATCAGGGTTTTGGAGAAAGAAGGATTTGTGGCTGGAGTCTAAGGAACTACGTTTTGGAGCGTCGGTGATGGAGGTGGAGACGATATAAAATTAAACATGTTTGAGTGATACACATGTAATTTTGTGGGGTGATCAGGTGATGAAAGCATGGATAACAACACTAGAATTGGAGGCGGTCTTCCCGGTAAAAACCAGCATTAAATCAGTCGAATAACTTTCTGGCTGTCGGCGCTTTAGAACGAGACAATTCTGAATCTTTGAAATCATATCTGTGATCTTCTAGAAAACAATGCGACGGTTTTTATGCTGCTTCGTAATTACCTTCTTTTGTTTTTCCCCCAGTTAAGTCCCACCGAGGGTGGTTGGAGTGATAAATGTTACTAAATCGAAACGGGAGAAATAGCAACCGAACGGAATGCAATTCCGTGAAAGCGCAGACAAATATAGGTATTTTCTGCGTGCGATTAGAAATACATGGCACACATTTCAAAATGATAATTTTTCAGATCTAAAAATCGATCGATAGGGGCGTGTGATCAGAGCTAATAAATTATATATAAATTCAAACGCAAGTGAATACATTTGTGAGGCCGGATCATAAAACTTTCCATATCTACACACCACCATAATTTTGACCAGAATCATCTACATACATTCTAGAAGCTACTGGAGTCTCAAGCAACGGTACATTTCCGGACATCCGGTTCACACCACTGCCCGATTATCATTCTACCCTAGTTTAATTATTTCAACCACTCAACGGTAAAAAAAAAAAAAAACACCAACTATTCTCCCCTAACATTACGTCAACTCAAAAGCCTTCAGACCATGGCGCCATCAACAATGTACTGTTAGATTATTCTTAATAGACCAGATAGACTGTGTAAGCGATTCGTCGTAAGAAACAGAGAACTTTAAAATTGCGTTGAGAAAATCCAACGAGTCTATTGGCTGGCATGAATATTGACGTCACGGTGGTTCTCTTCTATGGCCCCGTTTCGTCGTTGGGATTAACAGTCGGCTGGGCAAGCACATGCATTCGACGCTGGGTGGGTGAAAGACGTACAACACAGTGCCTAGTGTGTGACTGGCGATGAGCCTGTGGTGAAACAAGTGCTTCGATCGACGCTCATTTGGATTTTATCGTCGGAACACGACGAGGATAAACAAGCGCAGAATGACGTTGTTTTTGGACACTGCGACGAGGCGATGGATTGTGTGGACTATTTTAGCAGTGTTAGCAACTGCGACGACGGTTAAAGGTAAGCGCTCGTTATTTTTTTTTGAATTTTTAAAAGTTCGTTGGACGAAATTTAAGTACTTTTTTCAAACAGAATTGCCGACTGGTTTTGTAATTTTAGACGGTTGAACGATTGTATATGGATGGAATTTTTGTCGACAGCCAGTTCGCTCTAAACGATATGATGTCGGGCTAAGTATTTTTAAGGCAAGGGCTGACTATACGATATATTAATTTATGAAAACGTACTTCCACCCACGTCAATTTTAATGCAATACAGATAAGTGCCATATTATGTGTGTCAATTTATATACTCATGCAAATTCTCAAATATTTTTGCCGGTTGTTATCAATCCATCTAAATAGATTTGAAAAGAAAGTCGGGTACGTAGCGAGCATACCACCCAATGGTGTTGCCTACCATTCGTCTCCCTATCTCAAAAGTATCACATGCAATGCGATTGAGGTCGCTAAGAAGCACAGCATCATTGCAGCAGCGATGAGAAGAAGTAGTTTGCTCCCAAATAAACGCGAATCTTCTTCTATCAACTAGTCGCTTCAACTCGACGCAGAGAGAGAATGTAAATAACCTGTAGGGCGTCCTCTTTGTCGCTTTCAAACAAGGTCTTTAACCAGCCGATCAAAATGTGGCACAATTTCTCAAGATCATAAACAATATAATCAAACGGGTTATTGTAATTCTCAATACATTCTTTTCATCGATGTACATTGTAGCTATACTTTGTCATATTGGTTGACCATTCTACCATCTTCTACAGTATAGACACCGTGTGATTGATTAGGTTCACATTCATCGATCATTTTGTCATGTTGATCACGCAGGAGGATTTATTTCTTTGTAACGAGACGTACATGCATTTGCGGCACCATTCACGTATTAAAATTACCAGCCGAATCAATTTGAGGTGGCATGTATAACACATTCCAAGTCGTGCAATTGTTACGTTGACTGACCCCTTATTACCATCCATATTAGCCAAAGCACTTGACACTTCCTCGAGACAATCGGAATATTTCCATATCGACACGTTCGCTACTTCCGGCCTCGCGGTGTCTTCCTTATTTTCTAATTTACTGCTTTGAAGCAAGCTCACGATTCGGCTACCGAGAGACTTGAACGCGCGAGCAAACACATGGAAAAAGTCACGTGGCTAGAAAACCGTAATTGGTGAATAATTGTGCTATTTGAGTCTTTTAGGTGACCACGCGTGCTCCTAAACGTGCACAAACTCCCCTTCTGGCAATCGAGCAAATCTAAAGCCGTGTGCACTCTAAGCTTTTGACCGTACGGCTGAAACGACGCGACTTTCCACTACCACAGTCAAAAATGTATATCTGATGTGACGTTTGTGCTTAAATGAACTACCAAATCTTACTTTGGCTAATTGTTGATAGTAATGATTTCATCTGCAATATTTTTAATAAGAATAATAATGAATAAATAAATTAACAACCATTGCATTCGCGTGCTGCAATGATTTCAATCATTTTTACTGTCTGGATGGGCAAGGATTTGAACCCGGAACCTTTTACCATCGCCGTTTCGAGTCTTTAACCGCAGTCAAACCCGTAGAGTAAACATGGCGCAAGTGATTGGGATAAAATGTAAGCTATAGATTGTTTTTCTATAGAGTTGGGTCGTGTGAAATGGCAGCTCAACTTGAGCGATTTCAACGTTCGTTTGCGGCTGCACGGGTAATAAAACAGTAAACAAGAATGTATAGACATAACCTGATCTGATGGACTGTTGATCTCCCACTGGGAGATGCCCTGCAGCACCGTGGCTTTACCCATGGTGATAGGGATAGGGATTTGATAGGGATTTGATGAGAATTACAAACGTAACCCTATTTACACGGCTAGTATTAACGTGAAGAATTTTAATATCACTCTAAAAATACCTGTTTACTCGAGAACTTGAACCTCGAACCTCTGGCTTACATGGCCATTGCTCTACCATTGTAGCCTGCTTAGCTCAGTGGTAGAGCAATGGCCATGTAAGCCAAAGGTACGGGGTTCAAGTCCTCAAGTAGCCAGGTATTTTTGAAGTTACAGTCATATTTTTCACGGGATAGGGAGTTCCTTGATAGGGACATCCTTGAGTCCAACCATCGAGGAATCACGGAAAACCACGATATGACCAGAAAAGCCGGTCACCAGGATCGCTCTCGTGACGTCCCTATCGGCGCATTCACGGGTCAATGTAAAGCGTTTGTGGGCTGTTCGATTTTCAAACATTGCATACACCAACAAACAGCAGTTTTCTTGAATAAAAGCGTATTAAAACCCGCTAGTACTTGACACCATTGGTACTAATTACAATCTATATGCCGAGCGCCGTGCGAAGAGACATGCCTGCGCATAAAATATTTTGTTGTCATGTTCACAAATTCACAATGCAAAACCATCCCAGTTTTACGGAGTCAGAAGACAGATGCAGAAGAACGGAGGCTCTAATTAGGGTTATTAAATGGGAATTCAACTTCTGACTATATAAAATGAGCAATTAGCCCAGCGATGTAGACTAGTATTGGTCTGGCAGTCCGAAGATCCGAGGTTCAATTCCTCGACGGCCAAAAGAATTATGCACGGTATAATTATTCTGTCCAAAAATAGACGTCAAACGTCTGTCCCAAGAACGCATGCTAAAATTGGTCTGACATTGCTGTCCGATATTGTTCTATCCATCGAATGAACCTAACTATTACGTTATAGACGTTATCGCTTTAAAGGTGATAGGATATGGATGTAATTCCCTCATTGATTTGCATAAATTAGCCTATACGGTTAACACATTAACAGGTAATCAGCAAATCGTAATAAAGGTACGTGTAAGTTGGATAATGAACAAATCTACAGCTACTCATACGCGCAAAAACCTAACAAAAATTAGCAATATTTTTGCATACCAATTAGTTAACTAACATGCATCGCAAATTTTAAGCAACTTTATTAACAACGCGTTACCTCAATTACGTTACAAACTAATAGCGTCGCGGTTTTTACTTCAATTCCACTGGCGAAAAAACGGTGCAATCCGAAATCGATCTGAATAATTTCTACCTTTTTACCGAACAATCCCAATTGTTGTGTTGTATTCTATTTTCACCGTTGAGTGCGTTCGTTCGTTCGTTCGTTCGCTGGTTCTTTCACGCAAACATTTCAATCCTCCATGCATGTGCGCGTTTCGTATGAGTGGATTGTGTATCGGAAAGTGGACGAGATGGACGTGAGAACAAGCCACGCGCTTTGCTCCATCGACGACTGACTTTTACTTGGAAATTGACCCGGCAATTCGAAACGCGACGACGACGACATCGTCTTCGTATTTCACCTGGCACTGTGTCACCATGAGCGAAATGTCTTGCACCGTCTTGCATCGATCGATTTTGCGATTGATGCACGATTGCGTTCGAGTGCAGCATCTCTGCCTGTCACTCTTACTTTTCTCACTTTCGCTAGGTTATGAATTTGAAATTTTAATACGGAATTTGAATTGGTCATAAAATATGTCGTCGTGTCACATTATTATCTTCATAAATACAGTTGCAAAGTGACTTTGTTCGCTACGAAAAGCGAATCGGCGACTTGCAAAATAACGGTCGAAAAGCTGTTGACACACAAACGTATTTCCATAAGTAATCGTCTCTATACAGGCTATTTTATTATTACTTTTATTACTTGGCCACCCAAACCTAGGGTCCCTATACTAGAATCGCTACACTCTATAGATTTTCTTGCAGAAAGTCGCGGATAATTACGTAGATTGTCAAGAATAAGACAGTATATTTTGTCATTTATGAAGAACCTATGAAAGTTTTAATTGTTTGAATACCTAGCTGAGTAAACATCGATGACAATATCTTCAAGACAGTTGGTAACTTAATTGTGAATAGTCCATATTGCACGTCACCCATTAAAAATGAATGTGCGATCCTTTCATAAAACCGCGAGGCAACGATTTCATTACCCGCTCTTCACGAATGCGAAACCGCATTTTTAAATGAAATTCATAAATTCACTGGATAAAATCAGCACTCTGAAATATGTTATATTTATAGATTAATTACGTGCAAGCATTGTCCGCTGTAAGTTTCGGCTAACGGTATGGTAGGCCCATCGTTTGCCTTGGTTTTGAGTTTAACCGCAAGCAAGTAGGATGAAAAACAGTTGTGAATCGTAACTGTTTCCTCAGTTATTATAAGCATCTGTTGCCAATTGGGTTTATGCCTATCACCACAAGGCGATGTATTATTTATATTTCGATATTCAACTAGCTTTCGTACTGGTACACTACACCATACTGTACTTATAAGTTAACTGCAATTGGAAAATAAAACGAATCGAAGAAGATTGAGAGAGTTTTGTTCCGGAGCTGAGTGCAGTTTAATAGAGTTATTTGCGATGCCTGGGTGTATGTAGGTACCTACTGTAATAAACCGCATACCATAAATGACATATTCAATTGCATTGATGTCTTCTAGCTGCGATGCATGCATAATACTAGTATTAACGTGAAGAATACCTGTATATAATATCACTTCAAAATACCTGCCTACTCGACGACACACGTTAATACTAGCTGTGTAAATGGCTTTAAATTTATAATCCGTGCCAATAATAGTATTATTTAGAATTGTGGCAGTCGTTACAGGTCATCAAGCTATAATGCGGCAAAAGTTATTACCTACTTTCGTTCACTAACGTATTACCTTACCAACAGACATGAACGTTTTCCATAATTATGAGGATAAAATCACTATCAGAAATCTAAACAGGTCGGGTTACACTTACGGGTAACGTTGATGTTGTAAGTTAAGATGCAATTTTCACCGAACAACCAATCACACTAACTTCTAGAAAATTACACTAAATTAAGTTGGTTGACATGCTAAAGAGGCTAAATACTAAATCTAATACCACTGCTCATTATTCAGTTAGCCTCAATTTGCAAAACAATAAAAAACTACATAAAAAAGCTGTGTATCTCCAATTTTCCGATCCAGCCGTCGTAATTGAACGTTTCTGATACGCGTTGCTTGTCACGACTTTAATGAAACCAGCAGGTTTTTTTTTGGCCACCAAGATCATATAGTGACCCGAAATGTGAATGAAATTCCTCGGCAGCGGCAATGGCCATGAGTACAAAAGCCATCGCGTGCGACGCAAGCCGGCGACCACATTTGATACGACGCCGACTTCTTTTTCTTTATCTCCGAAGGAAACCTGACGCACGTTTGCAATCACATGCTGGATTAGGATCGTGATTTGAATTGACAGAATAACGAAAATTCGTATAGCTTTCGATCACAGTCAAGAACCAACACAATTCACACAACCAGTTACGGTACAGCCACGCTTACAAGCGTTTTGTCACAATAAGTGCAATTTTTATCCGGTTCTTATACACTTGGAAAACATACATTGTAGACCAATTCGATTTCACATCTCAACTTTTGAAAGCGTGTTCACAGTTTTACTTTTTTCAGTCCGTCTTATCTCGTAAACTATCAAAGGCTTGTTGAGAACATAAGACAACAGAAATGCAGTACAGTTTAAGGTACATTGATGCATGGTAAATAATCCACTTTCTAATCAAGTTAAGTTCATTAGTCGCACTTGACCTGATTATAGTTCAAGATCCGATCTCATGGCTATACGTGAAAGACATTGAACCAGCTTCTCTGGTCCAGGAAGAAATATTCGCTACAAAACATAGGCGTGGACACTGAACATAATACGAAATAGGTGTAATTAAATACTATACGCTACGCCTTCGGTTTTTATTTGAAACAAAACTACGATGATACGAAGAAATATAGGAACGTGATCGCATAACAGCAAAGTTGCTGCCACAGTTTAAATTATATGGGGGATCCATTCCCGTTCACACTGATTGCAATTACAATTGATATAAATACTACTCAGTTTTTCCGCGAAAAATTTTCAAACCTCACAGTTGACATTTTGAAAGTAAAGTGGTTGACCTCAACTAGAATTTGAACCTGGGGTCTCTGCAATTCGAGTGCAGCTTCATTGAACATTAATACATTTGGTATTTGGTAAAGGAGAGCTGAATGCAGTCTGATTGGCACAACACATAGCGTCTCTTAGTGTGAGTACTCCATAAGTTGCTTGGCGATCGACAATGGGAAAGCTGATTGCAAAGCAACTTTGGAAGCACTCACACCTTAGTGACAACTACAAATGGCCCTAATGGACGACTAGAAAAAAATTAATTCCAGAGTCAATCAACGTTGTAGGATCAATGCTTTTCTTGTGGCGTTAAAAATCCCACACTTTTGAATGCCTCTGGAATTCAGTAGTCCGTTTTTGGCGAATTTGGCGTACGAAAATCTAATGATACTCGTAGAAAACTTAAAAACCGCGAGTTTCATTTATCCGTAATCTCAAAAATCTAAACACCCACGCACGAACATATCAAGACATGCATAAAAAGGGCCCATACATGCAGGAATCAAATTGTACGATTCCCTTCGTATAGACAAAACGAAATAAATGGCAAAACTCAAACCGGAACTCAGTAAAACAATCTACATTTTTTAATAATGAATTTTACCAGTGTTTCCTATCTGACAGATTGTCCTTATGATGGAATAAAAGAAAACCAAATGACAAATTAACAAATTACCTACTAGAAAAACCTTTGTGCCCTTTTGTGCTCGCGTCTTCTTTTTCGGCCATGACAAATCGTTTGACATCGTTTGATGGAGTTTTTTTAAATAACTTCATAAACCTTGTTATTAACTTCAAAAATAATAGAACACTTGATGAGACACTTTGCTCTGTAGTTGACATGTAAACAATTTTTACCATTGACAATTTCCTGTGTTATTCTGATTGGATTTTTGCGATTTTCATTTTTTTTTTTTTAAATAAATAACTATGCCGAACCAATTGGGCTCAAAAACGATCGCCATCTCAGTTAGTATAGCGCCAACAACACTCACAAACATTTCCAGCTTCGTCTGACATTTCGTCTGGCCGGTGGAGCACCAACAAAAAAAAACGCAAAAAGGGCGCTGAGAGACTTTTTTTATGTACTTAATTTCGCGAAAGTTCAAACAATCGGCCCGAGACTCCCACATAGTAGGGGTATGGAAACAAAAGCTAAACCTATCGAGTCAACGTACAGTGTAAAAAGTAGCATATGAAATAGAATTGGGCACGTTACAAATATTAATAAATAAATGAGGGAAAAGACCAGGATAGCAAATTGAAAGCCAAATACACGGCTAGTATAAATTTGAAGAATATTAAAATCACTTCAAAAGTGCCTGCTTACTCACGGACTCGAACCCCGGGCCTGTTCCTAACATGGCAACTGCTCTACCTACTTAGTCCAGTGGTAGATTAGTTGCCATGTTAGCAAAAGGTTCGGGGTTCGAGTCCTCGAGTAAGCAGGTATTTTTAAGTGATTTTAATATTCTTAAAATTACAATTAGCCTTGTATTTGGCCTTAATTGTTTAATCCTTGTGATTTTAATATTCTTCAACATGAAGGAGAAAACTATCGACGCTGGATATCTGATTGCTCGAAATTTAGAAATTCATTGGTGCTGTTAAAAGGATTCTGTACTAAAAAATTCCGTGGTTTAGACTGAAAGGAATTTTTTAATGGATCGTCGGCTTATAGGTTTTTATGTAAGTTTGTATAAAGTTGAATGAAACACTCGTTATGTAACGAGCCTACCACTGATCCGACATTGTCTTCTTCTTTGTTCCCAGGAGAGATCGGAGGCTGCCGATTTCCGGGTGCCCCTGCCCACTCGTCGGTGTTCTTTTCCAACGACACCCTCGCGCCCAAGACGGTGGCGACGTACGCCTGCGAACGGGGCTTCGAGCTCCTGGGGCCGTCGAGACGCGTCTGCGGGGACGACATGCAATGGACGCCCGAAGGGATCCCGTTCTGTGGTGAGTTCACCTTTTATCTTACGTGGAAACCATCACCAACCAGCCTACCAAACTACCAAGGAAACGCTGGATGCACGCGGTGATCACCGAGCGCCTTAGATGTGACTTACGAGGATTTACGCGGCAGCTGAAAAAACACACCTGATTTGTACTCTAAAGGGGAAAGGTCATCATCATCGGCCAAATCATTCCTTTAAAAAACCGGATGTTGTAGAATTTTCACACAAGTTTTGTACAGTGACGTTATTGTAACTAATTAAAATTACAAAAAAAGAAAATTGTCCGGAAAATTATAAGTATCTGGGTTACGTCTGATACTCATTTTAATGGGAAAATATAATTTTGGCACAAATCAGATATTTTTTTTCTAAAAGAGCCCGGTAATCTCTATCATTTGAACTATTTTTAGGTTTTCCATGTTACATACTGTCTGAGAAAATACACTTAAAACACGAAAAAAAAATGTGTCTAATTATCGTCCATGTTTCAACGCAGTCAGTGATTGAACGATACAATACACAAAAGTTGGCCATTTCGTGTAACTCAACTAACGTTCTTACTAAGTTACTTTGAAAATTTTCTTGCCGCTAACTTCTTGTTAAGCTTAGCATTCTGGTTACATGGCACATTTTTTAAACTAAAATCCTAATTTCAACAAAAAGTTAAGAGAAGAAAATGCCAGATACATTTTTTTCAGAAACCCAGTTGAATTCTCTACAGAATGCAAAAGTTTATGTGTCTCTACTAGTTTTAGTTTGACTTCACTAATTAAACTAAGCTACAATTCGGGTAGGGTTTTTTAGCTGCCACGTGAATCACGTTACAGCGTTTATTTTTTTAAAGTATTTACTGATCTTTCACATTTTCGCCATGGGAATTCTATGATCGATCGAATCGAACTGTAAATAAGTGCTTTCAAACTTCACGCAACTTTCAGCTTACTTAACCTCCTTCACGCTACTTGCGAACAATAATACAGAAGACTTTGACCTGTTGTCGCAAGGAAACAATTTTCATATTTTAACTTCCCCATGTTATAACAATGGGACTATTTCAAAATTCATTACGTAAAGAAAAAAATACTTTACCGAAGCGATTTTCCTCTAAAACTGACCCGCTATTCTGGGACAGTTTGCAGGGACAGTAAAAACTTCAAGCCGATCGAACCTTGCATTTAGATTTTAGAGAGGACACAAACAGACACACAATAAAACGGAGAAGTTTCGTAAGAATGGTGTGTAGGCGCTTCGCTCGCTCGATCGTTCGCTCTACCACGCGGCTAGACAACTATGGCCAACACTTTCGGGTTCAAGTTTACGTCCTCTCAGACATTTTCGATAGGAAATTACATCAACAACTGCCTCAACTAAGCGTTCAGCTACTATTAAAAACTTACAATGTTAATGTTACCAAAAACAATTATTCGTTTCTGTCTTCTGAACATTTTAATATAGGTCGTTATACAGCCGTGGTCAAATGCATATGTATAAAAGCATTGACCGTCAACCCTACAGTATCAACTACACGATGTTTCATAAATTAAGCATTCCACCCTAGCCTGTAGATCCCCAGGCTTTCTTGCACAAACCCCAAAGGCCACCAAATAAACGATTACTATTTCGGCCAGATTTTCAATTGTCAGCTAGGAGCCAACAACAAGCTGAGATGCAGGGGTTATTATTGTAAAAAGGTCTACTAATTTATTAAGCAGCTTTGAGAAACTGGTCGTAAGGCTACTTTGTATTTTACCATCAAGTAATTATGAGTGTTTTAATCGGTTTTTAATTTAGTAAATTTAGTGTTCAAGGTTTGTGCAAGAAAGCCTAGGGATCAATAGGCGAGTTACATGATTAGGAAAGAAATTACAAAATAAACATTCCTAATGCCGGTTTCTCAATACTCTGTTAAGAAGCCAACAACCCGTTAACTTGCTATCACCATGGCAACACTCATACATGGAGGCAGTGATTTCACATACTTCATAAAAAACTGATTTACAAACTTGGTTTTAAATGTGATTGCAAAGATATTCGCTAGGGAACTGTATAGTTAGACCGAGGAGGTAGATTTTGGTGCATCTCAAGAGGCCACCTGTACTGGTCTTGAGGAAGAAACCAAATGATTTTGAAACAAATTTGAGTGTGGAAACTCAAGCTTCGGTTCCCTATGCAGTTTTCCTCTTTCGGGGTATAAAGAAGATAGTGTCCTCTATTCTTATAAACTTATAATACTCTTCAGGGGAAAGCTAATTAGAGAGTTTCCGCGCATTCAGCCCCAGTGTGTAAGTATGTATTTTTTTGGACACTAGATAAGATTAGGAGATAGACGTGAGTCTAAATATGTTTTTAATAAACTTCATAGGTTAATAAAAATCTGGCCCCTGTATTCATAATTTGTGTAGTACGAAGGCTTTATGGTTTGTGTACGAAAGCCTAGAATAGGCTGTTTAGGGCCGGCTGGAAAGCTTACGAGTAAGAAACATTACACGCCCAGTCTAACTCAATTCGCATACAACGTTTGTTAGGTACACTCATTGAACACGATGAAAGTGTAGCCGAATTGTAATTAATCTCATTATGTATACTCTCACTTAGAATAGTGCGACACGTTATAGGTTTTTTGAAAAGCAAATTTGAATACTCACTTTCCTTGTGAGATTAGATTTGGACTTTTACGAATTAGTTGCCCTGCAGGGGCGATACTCATATCTGAATAATGCATCAAATTCAAACGTACCCGTCGTCGCCCAGCTTTTGAATCTATGAAATATAACGAAATCATTCAAAAAAACTGATATTAAATGGGTTTCACTGCAGAGAACTTCTAACAAACGAACTGCCAACGTTTCGTTAACTATACTGAAAGCTTCTTCGGGGCGATTGTCCGGCAGATTATACGTGAATA
>QKMV01002426.1:0-13352 GCA_003287335.1 Lednia tumana
CTTCAAAAATACCTGCTTACTCGAGGATAAGTATAAGATAAGATATATATAAGATGGCCATCTAGTAGCTAAGAGACTAACTAATTGTCCTGTCTTTTGAGGCCCAAAGTTGGCGATCAAATCCCACGATACTTAACGGATAAACCACAAATCAGTTGAAAAGTAAATAATAGTAAACATAACAGAAATTTAATTAATTTGCTGTGTTTCCTCTCATTGTAAAGTTTAGGCTCGAATCACATATTTTGTACCAATTTCTCGTTTGGAGAAGCTGCAGGAAAATATCAATAGAGCGCGTTGTAAGCGTCTGGTTCGGGAATAGACATGAAATCACGCCCTATTTGTTGACAGCTATCTGTCAAACTAGTCTTGTGTCTTGATATCTAATATTTTGTTGAAAATTTTTTGTAGTAATAAAAGATGGGATTGATGTGCTCTTCCTGTTTCAAGAATTCGTCCGATGATTACAACACACCTGATCCGGTAAAATTAAGTTCCTTTGATTTATACTAGGTACTTGACAAAAATGTAGCTGGTATTAATTAACCTCCAATACACCCTCTCCGATATAGTTAGTTTCTTAAGCCCTCATCAATTGCTTCTCAGGAGACCAGAAGAAGGCAACTTGTTGAAGCAGCCGAGCGAAGACAGCATGAGCAAGAACACCGAGGTGTCAAGGATATTGAGAGTGTCAAGCGCCTTCAGAGACAAGCCGAAGAACGTGCACGCCTAGAAGCAGCAGCTGCACGGAGTCAAGGAGGGAAAGATGGAGGGGGATTAAAGTGGCAAGTCAGTTAAAAAGCAGTGTGGTGATACAAAAATAATGCGGTTCAGCCGGACACTATGTGAATACTCGGCGAGACTAACTTGGACCAACCTAAAGTGAATTTTGAACTCTTGGAAATTGTGCTGTGATAAGATATGTACATTATATAACTAGTATCACCTAGTAAATACCACCAGTAGTTGTATCAAACTTCTGTACACTCTTAAATATTGATAACTACACCAGGGGGCAATTGTGTAAAATTATTCCCGGCATTTCACTCGGTTTCTCTGTACCTGGCCAATCGTCAATGGGCATTCAGAGAAAAAACGAGTGATATTTATGGTGATATTTTTCACAATTACCGTCTAGATGCTACCTGTTATACTGAAGCCACTGGCTGTCTGTACCTACAAGTGAAACTACATACAAAAATATTTTTACGCAAACATTTATCTTGTAGGTAAGGCTAATGACCGTGACCTACAAGCTAAATATTCTTAATTAATACATTTTTTCATGAATCTATTAAATTCACATGTTCATCTCTTCAAAATTATTTCATTAGCCAAGTCATCAGTGATTTATACGGACCTCAACCTATGTAATTTGTTAATACCTATTTGTATACTAAATAAAAATTTGTTGATATTTATTCATTTACCAAATATTTTTGATGTAATAAAATTTTTATTTTCCGATAAAATTCCCGGTTTGATTTTGACAGATCAGGAGAATGGACAACTAGAAAAACAAAAATTCCAGAGTCAATCACGGTTGTGGGATCAATGCTTTTCTTATGGCGTTAAAAATCCCACAATGATGGTTGCCTCTGGAATGCTAGTTGTCCATTGGTACACACAAGTACATTTATGAAACAATAAAAATTAAATAAATGTACGAGCTGACAACAAGCACAACTTGGCTGGCACTATGATCCCGGATGTTCATTGTGATCAGATTTTTTACTGATATTGTACAACTCGACTGCAAATTCTTTTAAAACTTGCTTGAGAGGAGAGGGCTTGAACCCAACAGCAGCACAGTTTGTGATATAGTTAGGAGTCATCGCGTTCATTCAGTGAATAAACCGAAAAACCACAATGAAAATTTTTAAGCGCAATAACAGCTATGATACATAAGATTTACATCTATCCTACTCTACGATTTGCAACCGCATATCTTTAGTGACATAATTAACAACGGCTGCTAGAACTGCTTTCTGTGCAGATGGTTCGTTAAGCAGTAAAAACGGTGCCAACGCTATCGCGTCTTCAATCCTCAGATCTCGCAGCACTGTTGATATGCTAGCCAACAGTTGTGTTTGCTGGAAGGGTGTCATGTCATTCAATATCACGTCTGAGACCGATCGGAACTTGTTGGAGGTCCACATGGCTGCCGATATTCCACCGATGACACCGCCTGAAATGAAAACCCTTAAGTGAAGCACACAGTAAACAACAACCAATTACCAACTTGGCAAATTAATAGATAGCTTTCTCCACAGCCCTAGCCTATAAAACACAAATATTAATGCTGCGTTTTGTACAGCAATTGGCTGCAGTAGAGATGTCGAGACTTCTGACAGTAAAAATAGTCCTTCACAAAACTTTAAGTGGAGAACTTGTAGATTTCTCACAAAGGCTAGGGCCCTTCTTTCTTTAATCAGACTTCTTTGGATCTAATTCCTCTTATCAACAACCACAACTGCCATAAAGCGCACAAACCAAGAAAAAGTATGTTACTCTTAAATATGACTGCATTCTTCAATTACATCTCCTGTGCTGTATTAAAGAACAACCTAATCTTGAGGCTTCAATGGCAGTCAAATATTTATCTGGCTTCAGTGGCCCCAGAAGTTGACTAAAATAGTGGTTAACGCCAATCATTCCTGAATGCACTATGTGCGAGAAAAGTTTTTTTTAGCACGTTCATGACTAATATATTTCTTTGTCCTAATAGAGTTTTTCAAAATTGTAGCATTCAGACATTCATGTGACAGGGGGCTGTAGATGCAGTATTAGTGAATGCTAACAGGCTGGATGATGGATTTCTCTTTACCTATAGCTAGTCCAAGAGGACCAAGCAGCATCCCTCCTACAGTGGCACTGGCACCAGTTAATAAGCCACCTTTCATTGACTCTTGAATTGTCACTCGTAGGTTACTGTTGTCCGCAAGAGTGGCGACCACACGCATCATTTCATCAGTATTAACAGGCATTATTAGAGGATGAATGAAAAATAAAGCGAAAAACTTCAAAATCTTTCACAGAAATTAATGACCAATTAATTACGCTACCACAGACGCTACACTTTATTTACTAGGAAAGCATACAATTCCGCTGCGAGCGCTAGCGTTATCTCTCAAAGAACATCACTAAAGAAATTGATAAAAATAAATCTGTATCCAAAGATATTACTAGAATAACCCTATAAGTAACCTTGCTGTAACAATGCTAGCTGTCACAGTCAGCTGGTTCTGCATGTGGGAAGAGGCCTACACGATCAAGCCACGATCATACCAGTAACGTCATGCCACAACTATCTAAAATTTTGTCGAAAAATCTCCCATAATCGGTGAAAATTACAACACTATATCATAATTCCACAATTTTGGTGAGTGCTTATTATCTCTTTTGCATGCTTTCTGTGTAGAATCTAGTTGTATTTGCCACAAAGTAGACATAACCTAAAAATTAATTGACAGACGTAATTCTTGCTGCATTATCATTTGCAAAAGATACACCTTGCCTGCGAGATCTCTCTTGCATTTGTCTCGTAAAAACTAACTCCCTAGAGAATAGCATGCAATTTTATTTAAAAGGTTAGAGAAGTGATCCTTCGATCCTTTACTTAGGACCAGGGCCAGCAGAAGACAGCCATTTACAGTGAGATCATAACACCAGAAAAATTGTAATCAATATGCAAGAACCAAAAATGAATGAGATTTCAAAAGATCAAAGAGATGAGAGTACTGTGTCGTCGCAAGGCACTAAGACGACAAACGAAAAATTACTAGAGCGAGAAAGTACTCGCCAACAAGAATTGGGCCGCAAACGTCAAGATAGAGTGAACACTGCTGCTGAATCGGAACAAGTATCTTATTTCAAGAGAGTGGTTGCTGAAAAACAATCTGAAATCGAGAGTGCCCTAAATGCTTTATCCTTAAATGATATTGGTAAACCAGACTTACCTAAACAATTAGATAGAATCAACAAGAACATTTTGTCACTTGAGAGATATACAGCATCATCCACATTGTTTCTTAAGGTCTATGAAATACGCAGGGCTCAAGAAGTAACAGCTTCGTTAAATCAAACGTTAGCACGACTGGAGGCGGAGTTATTACCCAAAAAAAAGTTTGGCTTCAAATCCCGAAAGGATGCTGCCACTACTTCTGATGTCAACAAAAAAATTGGAGATTTGACTGACTTTGCTGCAATAACAAAAATCCCACCTGTAATCCGAGAACCCTACCTTTTTGTGAACAACAACTTTGGATTTTCAAATAAGCAAGGAGAGAATTTAATTCTCTCTCATGAAACAATTTCCAAGAAAGATGTTTCCTTGACCAACCTGAAAGACTGTACTGTCCAGTTATTTGGATCATCTAGCACTCTTACCATGATATCGTTGACGAACTGCAAAATATTGGCCGGGCCCGTGGCAACCTCGGTCTTCGTTGAACACTGCACGAATTGCACATTCGTTGTCCCTTGCCAGCAGTTACGGATACACGACACCAAGCACACCAACTTCTACATTCACGTGACAAGTAGAGCCATTATTGAAGACACAACGAATGTCAAATTTGCTCCTTACAATTGGCAATATGATGGCATGGCAGCAAACTTTCAAGAAGCAGGCCTGGACCCCAATTGCAACCACTGGGATTCTATCGACGACTTCAATTGGCTGGCTGTCAATAAACCGTCTCCTAATTGGGCTATTTTGAATGTAGAAGAGAGAATCACCGAATGGAAATTGAATGAGAATTAACATGCATAGCTAACAATTTGCTACACAGTGCTACCTAATACCAGTGCCTAAAACCGAACTAATTTACAAGTCCAAGCATGCTTCAAATAAAATAAACATTTGCACAGTAACCCTTATAAAATCATTTTATCTGTGTCTGAGTGATGACTATCATCTATTCTTTTTTATGTCAAATTGTACATCGCTAAATGTTCACCACTGCCATGGAGCTTACTAAATTCGTACTTGCCACTAAATCTTCCTAAAACACTAGACTTTGTCCATAACAACGGTAACTAATATTGCATTTTCACGTGGATTAAAGCTTCACTCATGGTAAACAAACTGTTACGATGATCACGACACTGAAATAAAATAAATGAACTAAAACTGGTACAGTCCATTTCGAAATGCATCGTCTTTCAAGTATATGCGTGCCTTATTGCCGTCATTCCATTTTTTCCTCCCTTGCCCATTGTACTAAGGGGTGGGAGATAGTGTTAAGCTATGGAATGTGACGGTTTATGTGAAACGAATGATTTTTTGACTGTCAAGCCCGATCGGCCATCAGCCTTACTAGGCATTTTACAGTATTAGAGGTTGTACAACTATTTACAATTACCTATTAATATTATAATTGGTACTTTTGAAATATAGTAAATAAATATTCAGCAAGCTTGAAATAGGTACCTACAGGTTTAAATTAAGTGGATGAGGCAATGGAGCCATATAAAATTATTATTCAATTCAGATTCATTGTCCAGTTCATCAATGTAAGTTTAGTAAGTCTTCTACCTTACAAGTCAAAATCTACATACCACACACAAAGTGCGTAGGGTACGGTTTGCAAATTGATAACTAACACAGTTTATTTTAATCATTGCAGGACTCGGGCGTTCCCTTGAAATCTGATGTAATAGACTCCACTGTGTCAGAAGCTTGAAAACTAACCAACAAATAATTTACGTAAATTAACATTTCTCACATAGTTCTTGAGCTATGCCGTAAACACTACTAATTAGTAACTGAGGAGTACCAATTAACCATCACAAAGTAACAATCCTTAAACTAATGGCTTGCAACAAAGAAATCAAATACCTAAGTTCAAATGATATTGCTTTTGACCATTGCCCCGTACTTGCTCGCAACGAGCTTGGGCGCCGTGGCTATTTTCGGGGACCACTTAGTGTCATCGAGCCAGACACACTGGCAGCGAGCGATTGCTGACAATGCAACGCATGGCACAATAGGCCTGCTGACCTGGGCCTTCGTCGTTCTCTCAGCAAAGCAATTCAACGCAGAGAAATTGGTCGAGATTCTAGCGTGCGGATTGATAGCGTCCGCTGTTGACATCGACCACTTCATCGCAGCTCGGTCGCTGAGTCTTGAGGTAAGATGAAAAACGGCTCAATTTTTGGGGACTACATAGATTTTCACGGCAAAAGAGGTTAAAATTACTATTTTTCCTGGCGGAAAGAAGTCGAAAAGAACTTTAAAAACGGAAGTTTGTAGTTGAATATAAATTTCTTTTTTTTTTTAAGAACATTTTCCATCTACCACTCATATACATAAATTCATTTCCGAAATATCCTACTCCGCTTAGCTCAGTTGATAGAGCAATTGCCAGTCCGAGTTTCGAGTCCTCGAGTAGGCAGGTATTTTTGAAGTGATATTAGTATTATTCACATTTCTAATTTATTTTAGAATTTCAAACGTATATCGATGGTTCTTAAGTCATCTGTTAACATCTCTAGCCTGTTCTTCATAGCACTCATATTTCTCAAAAATTCAGAAAAACCGAAAAATGGGCGCCCCTACCAACCCGGAACAACTAGATTTCTTATTACTTTTTTGAGACTCATATCTCCTGACTAATTTCAGCACTATAGTTTTTAAAAAAACTGTTAATAACTGGGTTAAGTTTTCAGCATTTTAACCCAGTTATTAACAGTTTTTTTAAAAACTAGATTTCTTCTTAATCCCGCACTTGAAACCCCGCACGCCACCAGTCGGCCACGAGTCTCCCGTCCCGGCCCGTCTTCCACTGCACGTCGGCGCCTGTGGCGTTGTTTGGCACCCTGGTGGCGATAGCGTACACGCTGCAGTCGTCTTGGCTGCACCGCGGCTCCTGGCTGGTCCTTGCCGCAGTGGGCAGCCACCACCTCCGAGATGCCACGCGCCGCGGCTTCTGGCTTTGGCCGTTGGGCTCCACCCCACCCGTACCCCATGCGATGTACGTCGGGGGGTTGGCGCTCCTGCCGTTTGCGGTCCATGCCGGGATGGAGGCGACGGCAATCGGACTGCTCAAAGTCAGCTACGTGGCCGTCGTGTGAGTCGGTGAGTGTGCAGTCTTGTGAATTAGGAGAAGCCTTACCCACCCAGCGAAGCGAGAGGGACGTGTGCCTATTAGCTCAGTTGGAAGAGCACCCGACCGGCAATAGAGGGATCCCAGGTTTGTTTCCCGGATCGGAGGCACGTTTTTCCCATTTCGCTTCCCTGCGGTCTTTTTAATTGTTTATTTACTAGGGCTTCAGCGTAACGCGGCATGCCTACGATTGCTAACATGCTCAAATGAATGCTTAAACAAAATATATTATCCATTCAGTAATTTAGCACTGTGAAGAGATACATTGAATTTAAAAGGCAGTCTTTAAAAAAATTTACATTGCCCCTGTTTACCGCAGCATTCTTTATCGGTTAAATACTAAAACAGCCATACAAATGATAACGTTTTTTAGACTAATGTGATATCTGTCCTAGCTTCCTATCTCCTAGTCTATCTTTTAGCACTAGTTTTCTGTTTTGCAAACCAAGAAACCCAACATAAAGCTTTCCCAGCCTTTCGTAAAATATGCTTTACGCTTCTTCATAAGTGTTTTACCTCTGAAGAAGTGAGCAGCATAGTTAACAAAACTTTGAGACTGTTTTTAGGGATTTGTTAGCATTCAAAACCAGTTTGTAAATACGCTGTTTTTTTTCGAACAATACAATTAATGTACTTTTTACTTTCTTCCCCATCGTTCCAACCACGCTCAGCAAAATACACCAATTGTTTCCGTTTAACTTAGTGATAAAACAATTTCAACTGCCGGGGAATAAAAAGATTTTGATTTGCTTCAAATTATCAGTGTACTATCCAGTCCACAATATCCATCTGCCAGTCCCAGCAATAATACAAAATATAATAAATGTTATCTTATCAGTGCATGTCCGACCTAATCGGGTTTTAGTGAAATTCCTTGTATTTACCGCATCTCCATAAAAAAACTAATTGGGAACTCAATCAGCAGCCGCAAAATTACCTCTGCTAATGCACTGATTAGATAAGGTAGTTATAGGTAGCATACCTCGTTACGTATTTATATGCGTGATGCCGGTCTTAATCTACTTGTGAATCAGTCTCTTGCTGTGATTATGGATTTCTAAGCCTCAGCTAGGTTTTACCTTTTATCTGTTGAAGTGAGATACAGAGAAAGGTTCACATCAATCTAGTGCTGAATTTGTCAGTTTCGGTGCAGGTGGCAATCAAGTACTACATTGGTGATTTGCGGCTGTGGATTATCGACAGTGATTTGGACGTGTGTGGTTCACACCGGATTATTTTTGTGTCAACATTAAAATTGATAGATGGTTGGTGAATTATTATTACGTATTTCAGTATTTTTTATTAGCTAAATAAACTAAAGAAACTACAAAAAAACGGGAAAATAATTCCATTGACATGCATAGTCAAGATTTTTGAATGCAGGATGTTTCTGGATCATTCAGTATTTATTATTCTGGTAGTTCCTGGTAGAAACTAGAAAGCACTTTTTTGGAAAATTGATATCTTAATTGTTAGTCTTAGCTGTTTGCAAAATTTCTAAACTCATTGTGGAAGTATTTAGTAAGCCTAATGGCAGCAAAGGTAGCAACAACAATACAAACTATATAACTATAGAAATGGATAGAATTTACGTCCCGCAGAAAGTTTGTCGTTACGAATATTGTTAGTGGAACACACTCGTAAATATGCTTTATAAATAGCACTATGTGATGGTCGGATTAGAACTTTGAGATTCTTCAGGTCACAAAATAAATGTAACATTTAAACTAAAAAGCTTGCTTTGAACTCGAATCAAAAGATATGTATTCAAATTGTCAATAGGATGTAACCTAAAAATAGAGCAGATCATTTCCCTGTTTTACTAGGTTAGTTACCTGTCAGATTTACATGCATAAATGCTCTGAATGCCTTCTGCTGCATTTTGTGTAGTGCGTTCAAGCCTTGGCACGGCTTCTAGAGAGATATTGGCCCCATGTTATTTTCATGTGTGATTCAATGTAATCTCTTGCATGATTGTAGGTGCATAAATTGCACTTCATTAATTTACTTTGTGTCCACTTTTATCTAACATTTTTATGCAATTTTCATTTGTAAATTAATGATCAACCATCACTTTGATTAATGAAAGCTTTATCCTTATCATGCTATTTAAAATCAATTAGCTTTTTTTATCAAATATTGGCCTTTAACGCCTGGTAACGAAATGGCATGTATCTGTCAACATATTTTTTAACATTGTCATGTAAACTTTCAGTTTTTTACAATTACATAATACTTGTTATGTATCTGGACAGAGAATTTATCAGAGTGGAAAATGCTAGCTTTTTTAGTTTTTGTGAATTTCTTAGCTAATCTAGCTTTATAGTTTTTTATTTTAATCTTACTGTCAGGAGCTAGCGTTTCAGTGCGCTCAGTTTTCCGAGCTCCGAACAACCTCTTCTGTATCCAAGTATTAGAGAATCATTCTAGCTGTCGGCTTGTGGGCAAGGGCACTGACGACAAGATGGGACCAGGGAGTTTAGCATCCTCAGCAGAGAAAACTCTCACTCCCTTAGAATTAACCAATGTTGGTGTCACATTGAGGGAAAGGCAAGAAGCCACATGTGAACTTTATAACTTAACGTTTAGGAACAAAAAAAGTTCCAACTTCAGACATCAAGAATTGAATGCGTTGGCCAAAAAGTGAACGAAAAGTGAACGTGTTATCAATCTCCTGAGACACATGTCCAGTGCTCGAATTGGGACGGTATGAGACGGTATGGCATACCGGCACTTCTCGAGATTTTAAAAACCATACCGTCACCTCTAAGAATTTTAAAACCCATACCGCCACCTCTCAAAAGTCCATTTGTGTCCATGTTTTCTATTTGCAGAGTAGGATACATCTCAAAAATAGTCTAATAGATATGATGCGAAAGTGGTTAGCAGGGGGGAGGGTCTCGTCAAGTGAACCGCCAAGAAAGAAACCGAAGCCCAGCGACTAGCGAGGGAGAAATGCGAAACGTGTGATTTTACGTGTAAAAACCCTGGTACTTAGATAGGTACCTATAGCCATGCGATGAACACATACCATACCGCCACCTATTTTTTTCCAATTCGAGCTCTGCATATGCCTAGTACCTAATCTTAGCACTAGTTTTCTAAACTGGGTAAAACTGCTATGAAGTCCACTAAAAGTAAAATTGTACGCCCCTGATGAAGTAGACAGCACAGTTCGCGAAACGTTGGACATCTTTTAATGGACTTAGCATTTTTGCCCAGTTTATACAAGTTTTTTTTTTTGTGAACAAGTTAATTTGAAAGGTTCACTCCCCAACACTGGCTATGATTACATGCAGAAATGGAATTGTGTTTTTACTGTGACCCGCTCCATTTCAGATAATTTCGATCTTAATTACGGCCTTAGAACATTGCCGTCCACTTTCTGTGTCCGGCTAGCACCAACGACTCTGAAAGCCCATGCAATAGTAAACACATAAATCCTAGTTGTTAATTAAGCCCGAATGCAACAGGCCACCTACGCCGACAACGCTACGATGTGGATCATCACGGGCGTACTCAGCTCTGCGGTTCTTCTGCTGCTACTTCTCGTCCTCCTGCTGATGTTCCACGTGAAGCAACTCAACTCCCGGATCAACTTCCTCACTCCAGAAGAAGGAGACCATGCTTTCCGGGCACCCGTCATCCAGCCCGATGAAGAGTTGGCGAAGAGAGGTTTTGCGCAATACGGGGGATCGGTAGCGTCCGGGCTCGACAACCGAAACGAAATGCCTGACTATACTTCCATCGGCAGCCCGATGAGTCCAACCAAGTCGTCGGTTTACAGATATTAGGCGGTTGCATTTGTTGAACAATTAGATTTTATTTATTGTTGCGTACAAGTGTGTTAAAGTTTTAATTAACTGTTGACAAAAAAGTGAAATATGTCATCGTCTAATACTAATATGTCACTTCTAGGTACTATTAGGATACTTCATTCTTAAATAGGTGCCAATCGATTTAATTTATATAAAAGTGAAATAATTCATTTTTATCTTCGAATATGTTTTCAGCGTTGTGATTTTATTTGGTGTAAATGTAAGTAGTAGGCTTTCTGCATTTCATTTGAAGTCTTTTGCTATGTGTGTCAAACTTTTACCAAAATTCTAAGAAACTGATACAAAGAAGAAATTGCTGGATGATTTGTTGTTACTAGTTTATTATGTACCTTAGCTACAGCTGCATTCACTGGTATCCATATATTGAACACATAGGATACAGTTTTATTTCAATTTTCTGAAGAACAATCTTGAAATGTAATTTTAATCTAATGCACTACATGCTCACATAGAATAACGTACTTTGGATGCTGCTTGGTTCTTCAGCATGTGATGTTTAATAAATAACACCTACATTTTATACTAAAACAAGCCGTCTTACAATTTCGATTTTAACTCATAGTTGCTGTAACTTAGTAACTCCCACGACTACGGTTAGAAGGAACACGACTTATTCTTGAACAAACCGACCCTATTGTTTGCCTCTTTTCTCTTCTACACCAGTGACACTACAAGGAGTTAGTCTATAATTGCTAGCGGAACTTTCAGAAGCACAATTGAAATCTGGAACTGGAAGGCTGGCAGCGCGTGCTTTATAACTTGGTTTTACGGGCGACTTTTCAATCGCCTTTCCTTGTTCGATTTTTGTGGGACACACCGTAGTCTTCCAGGGTGTATTCGCCTCGTTTGCCGAACCAAATTTTCGTTTGCACTGTCCAAGAGTAGCGGGTAGAGGCCCGAACTTATCCGAGGTACTTGGCAAATATTTGGAGAAATCTTCGTCTGAGCTTGCAGTCAGCAGTGGTGACAACAGATTTTCTTGGTGTTTTCCCTGCCGTTCAAAGATATTTTTAGATAAGAGAAAAAAAAGGCATGTGCATACAGGACTCTCAAATAGGGCTGTAGGTCTTCTCGACAGATTCAATTTGTAAAATTTCCAGCGGATTTTTATATTGCGTTTACTGCAGAGCGATGATATAACTTCACCCGCGACGCGGAACGCTCGCAACGGTCGCACTCGGGGAAAATACACGTACGGTTTCCTGAAAATTCCAGCCAAGAACAGTCACCTGACCTTCGCTGGCTGTGATTGGTTTATTGCTAATTACGATCTCGAGGAAGTTAGGGGTGCATTTGATGTCGCATTGCGCTTCCTCCGTGCGCTCTCTGTGCACACTTTTGCGTTTGATAATGTTCCTTAGAGCTCTCTATACCGTTTGATATTGGCCACAGTGAACGCATTGCGTGCACTCTGTGCACACTTTTGCGTTTCTTATTGCGTTTCTTATTCTTATTTTGTGTTTAATGTTCCTTAGAGCGCTCGATACTGTTTGATTAGTGTTCGAAGTGTTGAAAGTTTCACATTGAAACTCTCAAGGGTACTTTTGAAACTTTCAACAAAACATGAAAGATTGGTATTTTGTGGCTTCCAGCCTTCCTAGTAAGTTTGGAGTCATGCCAGTATTGGTGGTGGGATCTGGTTGTAATTTTGTGGTGGTTTTAGTGAGTACAATGTAGGCCTATCATTATCCTAGCTTCATTCATCAAGCAAGAGTCCAAGCACGGTAAAGAAACTTAAATCTGTGCACAAGTGCTTCTTGCTCTTGGAATTAGATCCAGCCAAGAAAAATACACATTTTGTTCGTGGGCCAGTCGCACAGGTTCCACAGGGCCAGTTGTCAATACAGTGCGTCGTTAAACACCACTATAAAAAAAGGGGTATTTGATGAAACTTTCGTTATTTTTTGTATTATTGTATGGGTCTGCATCTTTTGAAGTTTTCTGAGAAATACTAGGCTCATCCAGCAACGCGTTTAACTAAAGCGTTACGGCGAAGCCCTAGTATATGAAGAGAAGACTAAGAATACATAGCTGTTGTTCAGTTGTTAGTAGCTGGCTTAGTGCTCACTTGTCACCTATCATTATTGGTTCGAACAATACTTCGTTTCACCCCTATCTTCATTCATAATCCACCGTCAATCATGAATCCTTCAAATTTGCTCTTTAAATCACATTTTCCCAATCTTTCAACATTTTGTGAACTTTTCATTGAAACTCTCAATGCAACTTTCACAACAATAAATTCCACGACATCTTCAACCCCTAGTCCGAACTCACCGCAAATGTGTCTTGTCCTTGGCAGGGCGGCAGCGTGGGCTCGGAGAGCGGCGGCAGCGGCGTGGACAGCATCACGGGCGAGCACAACGTGTCCGGCCGCAGCTCGGCGTACGGAGACAACGCGGCC